>JAMKCH010039195.1:0-50515 GCA_023653785.1 Ophioderma brevispina
TGCAACTAGCAAGCAAACATTGAAGTTCCCCCAAAGATAAGAAAACCATCGCGCCCTTTGAAAAAAGCAGAGGCTGGGGAAAATTTACCCGCTAAAAGGCAAAATGCCCGTTTCTGAAACAACCTGTTACATTTGTATGTTTTTGGCCTTTTTAGGGGGTTGGGGACTTTTTTGGGATCTGGGGGTATCCGCCCCCACCCACCGCCCCTCCCCTGTTTTGGCCTGTTTACTACTTCACCCCTGTGAGCAATGTATAAATGAGAGGTGTAAGAGTTTACAACAATAGCCTCCTGTAATAAAGCACCCCATCAAGTATTATTTTTTTTGCCATATTTTATGTTAATTATTCAAGTTTTTTTTTTTTCCAGTTTTGATGGTATTAACTTAATGTGGTTAACATTCGTAAGGCAATTTAATAATAATAAAATAATAATAAGGTTTTTTTCCCCGGCTTTGCGAAAACCCCCTTTTTTTTGGCCAAATTATTTATGTAATTGTCAATTGACATGTTCGCCCTTTTCCATCCAAAAACAAACATCCACCCCGGGGTATAGGTAAGATACGTACAGGGTGATCCCAAAAATGATGGATAGGGGGAACCACCCCCCCTTCGGCAGAGAAATGCAAACCAGCATAGCCCAACACCGAATATCAGAGACAATTGATGTTGGTACCAATAATTAGCTATGGTCCTCCTCTCTCCATTGATACAAAGGAGTACCAACCTGCCTGGCATTATGTCACAATGACATCATAAAGTTCGCATTTTCACAAATGTCAATTTCCATAGACATATATAGGGGAAAATTCAATTTTTTCTCCATAAAGTTTAAGATTATTGGATTTTCATGT
The DNA here is from genome assembly GCA_023653785.1 of Ophioderma brevispina. Classification (NCBI taxonomy): domain Eukaryota; kingdom Metazoa; phylum Echinodermata; class Ophiuroidea; order Amphilepidida; family Ophiodermatidae; genus Ophioderma; species Ophioderma brevispina. The sequence goes on from JAMKCH010039195.1 coordinate 853, forward strand.
GGTTTGTGACTCCATTTGATGGAACTGATTAGTTATAATAATGAGAGCATTTAGTGCTATGATTAAGGTGTTTGAATCACTAAAATTGCGAAATATACCCTGGTACTTAAGTTTGGGACCCATGGAACAGAAGAACTCTAAGCTATCCTTAGGTACGAATTACAGGAATCGGATGTTCATTAACAAAAATCACCGGGGGTGGTAACCACCACCCCCCCCCCCCCCCCTTTTTGGGAGTTTTGTTACAAAAAATGGCTCAGGTAGACAAGGGTTTAAATTTGGATTCATTTTAACCCCTACTATATTTTGTAAATTGCTTTCCTTTGTATACCAAGCATGCTATCATGGCTGAATACTGGGCGTTTCCATAACCTGACCCCTCTGACACTTTTTCTGACACGCTTATGAATTCCGAAACTCTCACGACTAAAGCCATGTTTATTCTGTTAAGGTTCCAAATTTCCAATTGTGTCAGAAAAAAAAGTTGTGTCAGATGGGTTCTGATTACGGAAACTCCCCTTGAATATTGTTTTAAACTATTATCACTAAAGCCCATTATACTTCCAGGCGCAGCGATTGATGATGTAGCAACACTGGATTTTTGACCAAAGATCAAGTGCTAAGCATGCTCAAGAGCAGAAATCGCTCGCTCCGACTGGACGTCTATTGTGGGCTAATACGGTGTTTGGAATCCGCAGGCTTGTAACATTACAAAGTTATTTAGTTTTTTGTTACACACTATTCCTGCCACTGCGCCCTTGATAGACCCTGGAGAGACACTCAATTGGTTTTCACTCAACGATTCTTATCAGTACGTAACACTGTGCATAAATCACCATTGCAACATTGCTTTTAGAGTGCAGGCCAAAGTAAAGTGATGAACACATTTGCAGGACATTAAATATGTAACATTCAATCATAATCATTTTTTTCCCTATTTTATGATTAGAAAATAACAGAATTGCATGAACAGTTAACAACCAATCTTTGCACAACATACCAACCAAAACACATGACAACCCCTGCAGTGACAAGACCACATTTTTATTCCTTTTGGGTGAATATTTTATTTTGAAAGACATCCTTTGTATATTTTGTCTTGTCTTAGTATGAAGAGCGACACACCGCGTATTACCCAGTGGCTTCCTTTCAGTTGCAGCTTGTTTGTGCCGGTGCCTATGCTTGCGCTGAAAGTCGGTACAATGTAAACGCCTGTGTCGCTACTTCGTACTTTGAGCTAGACAGAGTATAACTACAACGCATCTACTGATAATATACATCATCAGTATTAACAGTATTTTATTATATTTAATATGATAGTTTTAATTAGTTTCATGTTGATTTTTTGTAGACCACCTACCAAGAACTTTCGAAGGTTTTATTGACAAACAAGGACAAAAGAAAACCCAAACATTGTTTTGAACTTGCCTGCTATCGTAATCGATTCCCTATATGAAACCATGCTTTGAATTTCTTCCGTGCCTGACGGAAATTACCAAATTGTCATCTTGAAAGACGTCGTCTTTTGGCTTATTCACTTCAGGTGTGATCTAAATCCATTCCATGTGCAAAAAACCAGGTTTCAACAAACAAATTGGGGGTGCTTTCATATGGACAATATGTCCTCAATGGTTTTTTTTTTTAAGTACTCCTTGCCTTCAATATATACAACACTTGCCACTTTTAGATACATGTGGGCATGGCAAGAGCCAGGATTTGAAAATGTCAAAATTACCGGGGGCTGAAAGGCTTTAACTGGTCCAAAAAGCTCAAAATGGGCTGATTTTGCAAGAATTTGCAGCAATTACTGGGAGGCCGCGCGCCCCCAGTCCCTGGATTCCCGTGCCTGAATTTGCCTTAATAATATCAAAGACCATATGTTGTTTAAAATATTACACTAACGTGATCCAAGCTCCCTTCTCATAAACTATAGATGTTCAGCCTTTCAATTTATAATCAATCAGTCATAACAGTGACTTCGGTAAAAACTTCTTTGTTCATATTCTCAGGAAGTAGCCCTAGCACTGCTGTAGCAGCTTCTGCTATGTCTGTGGCAGAGATGACCGTGGTAGAGACTGTTTTGGAAACAACTGCTGTAGAAGAGCCTGCTGTAGTAGAGTCTGCTGTAGAAGAATCTACTGTAGAAGGAACTGCTGTAGTGGCGATTGCTGAAGATGCTGCTGAACTTGTCAAATGATCATAGTTTAAAACTACTTTCTGGAAGGATTCCCAATACTGCTCTTGCAGTGACTTCCTCATCCGTAGCAGGGATGACTGTGGTAGAGGCTGTTTTAGTTTGAAATGTTGAACTGGGAATGGTTGAAACTGGATCAGCTAAAACAGGGACCGGTGTTGTGGTTGCTGTTGTGGGAATTGTGGTAGTTGGGACTTCTGTTTTAATGGTAGGGACTGCTATGGTTGGTTTTCAGTTGTAGGGACTGCCACAGGCAAGGGTGAAAAATACTTCAAATGGTGATTCTTCACATGTGTTACACATTGTGCTTTTTTATGGAACTTTTTCTTGCAGTACCCACATTCAAAACTAGGCTCCTCTGAATGACAACTTTGCATATGATTCTTCAACGCTCTTTCTTTGTCTGCTGAAAAGTCACACAATCCACATTGGTGGTTCTTTTTTGTGACTATTTCTACCCCATCCTTGTGCTGTCTGTTGTGCATTGAAAGACTCTGCCGATTCATAAAAGACATGTTGCATTTGATACACAAATAAGCGGGACCTCCTTCCAAATGATGCTTTTTGTAATGCTGTTTCAAAGTCTGTAAACGAATTGCGCGATAGCCACATTGTTCGCATTCAAAATTGTATTCAGCTGTGTGAAGTTTCTTGTGGGATCTGTATCCGTCACGTCTCTTGAAACGCCTTCCACAATATTCGCAGGAATATGGCTCCTCTGCTGTGTGAGTCATTTCATGGGATTTTCTCGTTTTCTTCAATGCAAACATCTTTTCACAGTATTGACATTTGTACGGTTTCAGCTTTCTGTGAACAGACGAGACATGAAGTGGTATGCTCCTTTTATAGGTTGTAGTATAATCACACTCATCACATTTGTACAATATTTCCCTAGTGTGAATCAAGCGATGTCGCTGTAAGGCCGCGTTTGAAGGATATGCGCCCCCACAATTTTCGCAAATGTGATTCTCTCAATTTGTTTTACGCTTCGCTTTCGTCGGAATGGATTCTTTAATATGCCGGGTAAGTGCTCGCTCCTTGGATTTTTGAAATTTTCACACATGTACCTTAAATATAATCCCCTGTATGAATTCGCAAATGTGCTCGTAGGTCTTCACTTCGATAAATCCTTTTCGCCCCACAAGTCTCGCACATTTGGCCGCTCTCCGGAATGTATTAACTCTTCTCCTTAAAATCCCCTCTTATCTCTGAATTCCTTTGCACAATACAAATGTTGAACATTTGTAACATGGCTTCTGCCCTAGTGTGAGTTTTTGGCTGTTTTCTCTAACCATTTTCTGGTAGAATGATTTGTTTACAAATCTCACAAGTTTGTGCACTTCGGCATGTTTCGTTTGCAATTTGTTTCTTTAAATTTCGGCCCGCGGTCCAACTGCAGCTCACAAGAGCCGCACCTGTAAAACTTTCTTGATTTCCTCGTTATTTTGTGTGAGAGTCACATGCTTAAGGAAGATTTTTAACTTTGCGGAAGTTTTATTACAAAATATGCCCTGGTGCTACACATCCCTATCTTGCTCTTCCTGTTGCCCATCATTCCAGCACATCTGGACCAAAAGTCTTGTCAAACCGTCCTCTGGTGTTTTCTTATTTCTCACCATCTTCACCTTGATCTCTTGCTCATCGTCTGGTACGAACCTCTTTGTTGTCAATCGTCTTTGTACACTCCCACCACTACCATCTCCACACAGTCCAGTCAATTTCACTTCCCATCTGCATTCTAACGGTGACTGTGGAGTGCACTTTCTTTTCAGTTCATTATCATTACATCGACCTCATCTGCAAGGTGCCAGTCTCCTCAGATTTACTTCTCTTTGAAGCCAATCTTGTACATTCTCCTATTTTGTTAGGTTCCTCCTTTTACTTTTAACCTCAGTGGTTTTAGTACACATCGCTGGGAGCACTGCGCTACTTCTAGTCCTTCTAGTTTTGGAATCTTCTTGTTGCAAATACCACACTCATTAGCCAGCATTGATTTCTTTTTCAACAATTTTTTTCCAGTTGATCTTTGCATCCCTTAATCGCATTGATCCACATTACGTGCAAAAATTCAACTTCCCCCCATGCTTGCCTCTCACAGTGGGGTACGAATGCAAAGGGTTTGGGCCCAAGTGCTGAAAATTCTATCATGTAGTGGTATGTGCTTATGTCCAAATTGTTTAATTCTGTAGGTTTTCCCTCCCTTCAAACAATCTTTGGATGCGTCCTCTCAAACATTAAATAGGACGAAGATCATCATACTCTGGTCAAATGGCCTGGTACATATATCTGCGAACAAAAACAAAAGATTGCCAAAAATATATTGTCAGCAGCTGTCCAAATTTTATCCATCTATATACTACTAAAAAAATTAGGTTTGTCTGTGTCTGGTCTTGCATTTTGTTATCCTTTGACATATTGCGACCGATATTTGGCATGACGGTAGAGGAGAACATCTAACGTTTGTTATCATGGTTTGAGGTGCCCAAAAGTCAAAGTCCCCAATATAAAGGTCAATATTTTGGGGTCCATTTCCATAGAAATAAAAAACATTACAACTAAAAATGAGATCTGCCTGCGAGTCTTGTCCATCTAATGCGTTTCATGGTCATGGGGGGGGGGGGGTGGGGCTGAAGTTGATGAGGTAGGGAGGTCATCTGAATTTTGTTTGCAGATTTCAGACACTGTACCCAAAAGGTCATCTATATGTCAATTTGCGTAGAAATACCCTATGACCACCAAATTTGGTCAAAAGGGAACCGCTGATCTGAGCACAGAATCGGAGGTCAAAAGGTCACACATATAGATCAAAGACACATGGGTGGAGGTGATGCAGTGGATAAAAAAAAACAATTGTTTCAAGACCTTATAAATCCTGTATAGATCGTCTGTCTGTCATGAGCTTTCCCTGTGTTTACCCCAGTGTTTTTCACTCCACCAGTGCATATCGTTTGTTTTGAGTTTATTATGCATGGAGTTAAGTTTCTGAATAGACACATAATTCCTACACATGTAAGCATACAGTTCCTGACCTACACAATAGACAAATTGGCAGGCCATACTCCTGTGGAAATTGCTATTTATATAGATGGGGTACACCGCGGCTGTTTGTCATTTAATGTACTCGCATGACTTTCTCACTTCAACCATGTAACCGTTTTGTCGGTCTGTTTCTTCCAACACTGGTATTTTTTGTTCATTTTGGACGTATACAAAACTGCTATATACCAAGCTAAAATTTGTATGTTTTATGATGCTCATTAAAATTTGATGGCATTTTGTTATGGGATGAGGCGGAAATTTACAAAAAACAAAAAAAAAAAAAAATCAAATATCAGCACACTTCAATTTATCTTCTTGCTGCATAGTACAATTGTTATCATAATTTCTGAAAAATATACAATATAATGCCAAGCAATTCTACTGACAGTATATCTTGAATTTCTTCTTCTGTTGTCAATCAATTATTCCACGACATATGAACGGAAAATCTCTACCTATTGTGCATCTTTGTGGTTTTCACATGAAACATTTTACTGTATCCCACTAAAGGTCCAATCATACTTCACTGTAACTGCATTAAATGAAGAAAAACCTCTCTGCCTCAACATACAGCAGCGCAATACATTGCCGCGCTGCCAAATATCTCGGAACTCATCCACTTTTTGCATTTTGACTCAGATTGGATTCTAATCTAACACAAAATGTTAACCTTGAAACATGTTTTTGTGTTCATGTTTAAAGCACCTTAACATTTTACCACTTTCAATTGCATTAAAAAACTAGGTCGAATCTGAAACCATTCATATGGCCTCTGCAATAAACTAAGTCATACAGTCAACTTTTCCCCTGAGAGTTTGGTCAAAGCCACATTGTCCAAGCCCGTTTTTTACGTGTCAACGCCCACAATTTATCTTTGTAAAAATAAGAATCACAATCATTTGATAACCGAAGTATTTGAGCCAGTCCATTATGCATATGAATTTTCAAACAGGATCCCTCAGTTTAATGCATCCGCTTTATTTTTATCAAAAGGTAAGCTAGGATGTCCTTCAAGCAGGGTTTGCCAGTTTACCCCCCCTCTTTCCACAGGCGGAAAAAAAAAAACACTTTTTTCCGCGGTTTTTCCACTTGGAAGAAACCGGGTTTCTTCAAGTTTCTTCCACTGAAAGCGGAAAGAAACTAAAAGTCATTAAAAAAATTCATTTAAGCAAATGACCTACAGAGTTTTGGTTTTATATTATCAGTGAATGAAATAAGTGAAATAATTCAAAATAACCATTCAGGGACCCCCCTACCTACCCCATGCAATTGCAAATTAAACTCACCTTTGTATTCATAGGGCCTAAATATAAAAAATACTGGAAGAAACGATTCTCACTTTTCACACAGCAAGGGCCACGCAGAGTCTCCATTGTAAGACTTGAACCGCTCAAAATATATTCTCCCTATCCCAGGTTCTCCCACTAAGCATTACAACAAAAGAAAACTTATGGTTTCTACTTTATGATTTGTATTTTTAAAATTAACAAATTGGGCATACGATTTTAACAGCTTTTTCATTGTTGCATCTACACAATTACAACGGTGATAGTATACTGTTCCAATTGGAATGACTTGGAAAATAAGTTACAATTATCATCTGTATAATTTGATAGCAAGTCAAACAAAATGTGCACAAATTGACTAATATACTTGCAAGGTTACTAACATGCTATAAACTTGTAAATTAATTTTGAAAAAAAAAATATTGTTAAATTTAAATACTAAAGTAGCCTTGATTATTGAAAAGTGCAAACAAGATGAATATGGTGTAATTTAGCATTTTGTCATAAACATTCTCTTTATTTCTTCAGTTTTCTTCCAATTTCTTCGCAGTTTCTCCAGTTTTCTTTCTTTTCTTCTGGAAAAACTTGGAAGAAATGCTTTTTCTTCCAGTTTCTTCCCATTCCTCCTGAAGAATAGGTTTTCCTTCCGGAAGTTTCCGAACCCGTCTTCAGGTTTTTTTTTGTTGCTGATTGTCTTTGGGATAATTTCATTCTCAGATGAAAGACCATATTTTTTTTCACATGTCCTGACATTTCAGTCTTCAATCCATTTCTTTTTTCACAATACGAGACAAAAGGAAGATATTTTCATGGCTAAACATTAGCATGTAAGTGCCATGCTAGGGCCTGTAATTCACAAAGGACATTGCAAAATTACACTTAACTTATGGGATCTCTATTTTAAGGAAACACTTGGAAGTGAAATCCTCAATGGTTGCCAATTTTTGCTTCAGCTAACAGTGTATAATCTTACCATTTTATGTATCGCCAATCCAGGATTTGAAAGTCAAAATTACCGTGGGGCCGAATGCTAAACTTTGTCCAAAATGGGCTGATATTGCAAGATGTTTCGCAGAATTAGCAGGAGGCGCGCGCGCGCCCCCTCCGCCACTCCCTGCATCTGTTCCTGCAATGCCAGGCTGTTTACTAAAACATTTTTATATAACAAATTAATTTTTCTTTAAAATTGTTAATTTTTCTTTTTTGGTTTTTTTAATTTGTCTTTTTTTATGAAAATGTGTTTAAACATAGTTTTTTCAAAACTTTGTACCAAGGGCTTCTCGTATATCAAATAAGACCACACTACACCTAATTCGGAACAAGCAACCTTTAATTGCAACAATACAAATTACAAAATACAAAAAGAACGTAATATTAAATAAAATAACAAATTATTTATATCATATTCTACGCTCAGAATCAAATTTAAAAAGCAAACCTAGAGAGAACATGTTAAGAGTAATGAGCCATTGCGTAACGAGTCGGTCAATCCAGAGGGTGCATGTCGCCGCCAGGGGGAGCAAAATTCGTAAATTGTCCCGATGATTTGCTTCAATTCATTCAACTTGATGAAATCGCGCCACAATTTGCCTATTTTACTTTAATTTTGGCTAAATTTAGGTCGAAATGCTCAAAATTTCCCGAAGGGGAAGAAAAATTCATATTTGGTCCATATTGTCCCCGCTTTTCCGAGCCAGAAGGGGGAAACTTTGCCGCCCCCACCCCCCCCCCCCCCCCCCCCCCCCCCCCCCCCCGCCCACCCGTCAGAACCCCACTGTAAGTGAGCCGAAAACCAATTACATTGAAACTCTGGCTCGACTCGGGGATCAACTTGGGAACCTCATGCATTGACAACTTCTGCTACACTACTTGCTCCCCTGGATTAAAAAAAAAATGATGTTGAAACGTTGAAACTACAATTTTGTATTTGTAACCCTGACCACAAAAACCAATTTGGCTAACATGTAAAAAGGGCATTTTTTTGTCATTTTTCCACTTTCTCCTGAGACAACTTTTTTTTTGGCCTTAAATCCCATTGTGTGTAACATACATCACAAACAAATGTTGATACAATTTAACATAGTTCTAAAAAAGCTTTAAACAGGGATATGTGACATACCAGTAAAAAACCGAGGCCACTTTGTTAAAGACGAGTGCATCAATGATGCAGTAATCCATCAATTGGGATGGTTAGGGAATGTTTATTTGTGGGGTCATAGGTCATGAAGGGTCATTACAGGTCAATTGACATATATCCCACGGGTCTTGGCCAGTGGTTATCTTGAGCATGTTTTTGGTGGCTATACAACTTAACTTGGAAGAATGTTTTAGATATTTTTGTTCAACTGTCAAGTAGGGTCCATTTGGGGAGGTCAAAAGGTCAATATGGGGCCATCAGAGGTCAATTCGTACATACCATAAGAGTTTGGTGGTTTCCTTTAAATATATTCTTATACGGGCGATCCTCGGATTTGGCTATCACCTCCACCTGTGTTTTTGGCGATCACCTGGCTTGAATGACCCTTGGGTTTTTTGTCGGTTCTTTTGACCTTGAATGATCCCTGATGACCTTAGCCATGACCTTAAAATTTTCATCATCAACAACGACCCCCGCCCACCGAGTTTCTTCTGGATAAACCAAAGTTTACCCCATTGGAGCTCCTTTTGACTTTGAATGACCCCTGATGACCTTTGATCCCTAACCAATACAGACTCGGTCCTTCGTAAGGTCAAGGGCCCCGCACCCACCCAAGTTGCAGAAAGGTGCAAACCTCGGTCTCAGACAGAGACATATGCAGTCCAGACAGACAGACACATTGACCGACAGACCAGCGGTATAAAATATATAGATGTGCAAGGTTTGACGTGGGCAAAGGTCATTTGAGGGTAAACTGTACTACCTATATGAGACCTACAAGTTCCTTTGAGGCTGTTTGTGTGTGGAACTTATTTTTCAGAAATGTATTAGAAAGCACAATAATGGGAACCATAACCTGCATTTTTCTAATGTCACATATTTTTACTAAGTAAACTGAATTTTCCCCTAATTTACTGGTGTTAAATGTGTATATCATGTATACATATAGTGAAGATAATTTTAATGGGTTCTCAAACACTTTGACAATTTTTCATAAAGATTACTTTAATATTTCCGTCAATTTTGCGGAAAAAATCTACTAACATTCAAAAATGACGTTTCTAAAAATGTTTCTCAAGCATATTTTTTAAAAGGATTCCATATTTGTTGATTACATATCATGTTTAATTACATATTGTTCCATGAGTTACATAATTTTTTTGGGGCAAAAAGTCATACCATTGGTTTTTCTGGAGGGCGACAAACATACAGACAGTGCTATTGTTTCTGTCATCCGTCATGTACCCCATGTAACAATAGCAATATTTATTAGCACTTGGGGAATAACTTCAATAAGTTTATCAGTTGCCTTTATTGGTTTTTTCTGTAAATGGACAATCAATTTGATAACTTAAAACAAAAAAAATTGAATATGGAATGCATACATAAGAAATAACATAAGTTTTGTTTTCTTGCGCTATTGTTACCCCTCCTAGTCCGTCAATATTTTGCAATACAATGCATTTTTCAAATCTCGTCGGGAACAACAAACCATACTGTCCCCAGATCGATAACATCTATCAATTTTCCATCATGGCTGGTGGTCAGTCATGTACGTCAGTGCGAAATTGAATAGATAGTTTTACTTTTTTTATAATCTGGTACCCTAAAAATCATTCCGTCAATAATATTACAAGTAACAATAGCACAGAATGGTACAGTCTAAGGGGCCACACGAAACCGAGCGTGTGTGTGAATTTCATGCTCATTTTGCTTTGTTTGTATTCACGATAGATGGTCATGCGCATGTTATGGATACACACGCCGTATAGATTACGCGTGCACGATGTTGTCGCAATGGGTACATATGCATGGCGCCAGGGCTCTCTCCGCGATAGCTTGTTTAGCATAGCTTTTTTAAATTTTCTTCCATTTTGCTATGCAATTTTTAAGTTTGTGGAACAATTTGTTACCCATATGTTTTGCACTATCAATATGATCAAAGCAAGAGCTGTTGCAAAAATTACTACAAAAATAAAAATCCCCTAGCGCGATCGCTGCATTGCGCTGTCCAATGTCGATCGTCGTATTACGCAACGTTTCCTAATTATTTGACGAAGTTTGTTTATCGTGACAGAATTTGGTTGGAGCCTGCTAGTTTATTATTCTTTTGATGACAATGGTGTCTAATGTATGATTATAATTGTGCATCTTAAGCAGATACCAAAATATGGCAGTTTTTCAAGGGTGGTTACTACCTATATATAATTGGGTTAAAATTTACACCAGGCGAGGAGTCTAATGTTACCATTCATGTTGCATGTATCCGTCCTTGACATGTCACATTAGCAGTATTGTTATGTTGTGTTTTTACAGAATTGGTAATATATTCCATTATGATTTTATAACCATGGTAAACCTGCTTCTATTGTAGTATTACAAGCCAAAGTAACCAATCTGCAATACTTTGTTCTAATTTTAACATGTTACACATTCCCTATATACTCCAATGGTATTTAACTAATATCGTAATCGTGGATTAATAATGGAAAAAGTTAATTTTTTTTCACCTTAAATTGAAGTAGGGGTGCCTATGAAAATTTAAACTAGTTAACATTAACCCATTAATAGAAATTATTTTTTTCCCCCCTTGTGGTAGGTTTCTTTCTGGTCCCCATTTTTGGGCTTCTTTCATATACTAGTGTGGAGACCGCGCTGCGCGTGGGTCTTCGCTAGCCCGTATACTCCTTTAGATGAGTATACTGGAATGTTTTTCAGAACAGAAACCAAGGTACTTGTATTTGACCTAATTAGCCCCCTGGGTGCTTCATATCCATACGTCAAGCATGAGTATGAAAACAACACCTAGTTTACCCTAATGACCCCTACTGACTTCTGACCCCAAAATGACCCTCGAAAAATGTGACCACAAAAGTGGCTACGGCAAACTCTAACTACCAGCATACCAAAACTCATATCCATACGTCCAAAGCACATCCATGTTACCCGATAACGACCCCTGGATGACCTTTGAACCCCAAAATGACCCCTCGAAAAACATGACCACAAAACTGTCGGGCGAAACTCTACCACCATACCAAAACTCATATCCATACGTCAAAGCACGGTTAAGTTACCTGAAAATGACCCCTGGGATGACCATTGCAGAGCTGCCAACATTGAGATTTTGGGAGATTTGATCTTGGAATCAGCGAGATTTGATTAGAATCAGGGAGATTTAAAAAAAATAGCGAGCATTTCAGTGTAATACCTCTCCAAGAGGGATACAGCCAATGGATAGTTGTCTTAAGGATCAATGAAAGCTACCCAAAATTTAAGGAATGTCACAGTAGGAACTTAGTCCATTTGGACTTTTTAAAAAGAATGGAACATGGAAAAAGGTTAAGTAAAAAGTTCAACTTAAAGGTTCGTAACTTGAAAACGAAGCCACCTACATAGTTATGAACTGCATTATGAGATAGAGCTCTTTAAATAAAGCTGTACCCAAAGAAAAAATTGACAGAGCTCCGCCAGTATGAACGAGCTCCCGTTAGGGACTGTTAGTGGGAAAAAAGTCCAAAACCAGGCACTAAAATAATTATAACCTAGCACTTGGCCTAATAGCAATGATGGAGCAATCTTCAAAAAGCAAACAGCAAATAACAACAGGTTCATTATATTGTAGGCCTATCCTGTTGCACCACTGGAGTTAATTGGTTAACACTTTAAGACAGCATAGCCTATAGCGAGTTAAATGAGTAAATATAACAAAATATTGCTGTGATGTCCATCCGAAAGTCGGGATGAAAAAACTATGTCTGAACCAAAGACTATTATCTTTTTGCCTAAGAAGGTGTTATTATTTTACTTAACTTGTTATGAGTTTTATTTGATTCAACACACCACCATTTCCCATTGACCCCTGAATGACCTTTGCCCCAAAATGACCCCTCGAAAATTGACCATAAAACTCGCACGGCGAAAACTCTACCACCATACCAAAAACTCATATCCACGTCAACAAAACACGGCCAAGTCCAGTACCCGACACGACCCCTGGATGAACCTTGACCCAAAAAATGACCCCTTCCAAATCGTGACCCACAAACCTCTACGTTGGAGCTCTACCAACACACCAAAAGGTCATATCCGTATGTAAAGGACGGTGAAACACATAGCTGGACAAACCCACAAGTGATTTTTTAGTAATATAGATTTTGACAAATGGGGTCAAAGTCACATAAGGCCATTAGAGGTCAAAAGGGCACATGGGTTCACATAGGTAATTTGTGCATACCAGTAAGAGAGTCTGGACCAGTGGTTCTTAGTTTGTCATAGGCATTTAGTTTCAGGAAGTGTGTAGATGTAGATTGACAAAATAGGGTCAAAGGCCATAATAGGGTCATGAGAGCACTCATATACTCAATATGAGACTTGGGGTCAGGGTTCTTTGACTATGTGTGAAGGTAATCGGCAAAAATGTACCACTAAAACAGTACATTCACATCCAGGTCCACGGCATTGCCTTACATGATCTGTAATGCAGCAAAGCTTGATAACAATCGTTATGCATCTCTTTACAAGCAAATACATTGACGCTTGGGTGCACACCGTAATAAGGATCTCAGAGGGTCATGACCAGACTGGTAGCAGACCAAATTGTCGGGTTTTACGGGGTTTTTTTTTTAAAATTCTCTATTAATTTTCGTAGTTTACAGGCCACTTTGAGGGAATATCCTCTATCAAAAATAGATTATTATGACAAATTCGCTTGACTTGTTGAACAATTTTTATGATATTCCTAGTCAAAATGTAAGTAATTTGGCAGATGTGTTCCAAAGATTTCCTCTTAGTATTGATTTAGCTTACGACACTTATTTCAACATTTCCGCTTTCAACGAAGCGGGATATTAAAAGGTAAAAGTCTAATGTTAGGCCAGTCATGTAATGGAGCACCGTCGACACAAAATCTAAAACCCGTCAAAAGTAAGGCAAGCGTGCTTGTCGTCCCAACTCGCAACAGAATATAGTATCCCAGTGTAGGGGTTATTAAAAATATTCCGAAGTATGCCCACCGCTGTCGCACGTGAATACCCTCTTTTGTTATCATATTTATAGGATCGATATTTATACTAAAAAACCTAATATATTAAAGTCGCCTCAACTTTCAAGGCCCACTTATAAATTCAGAACTGGTGTACAAACAGTTTCAAAGGTTGCCTTTAATACCCAGGGGGCCCCATGGGTTTACGGACATGGAAGGCTTGTCAAAGGTCGTTTGTGTGGTATCAATGTGTTTCAGGGGACTTTCCTCACAATTTCTAGGTGGACACCCTGAAATATGATACTCAAAACAAAATGGAGGCGTGGCAATTTTCAAACAATGGCCCCGCCATTTAACTAGTTTGACATTTATTCTTCAGCCCCACCAATGGGCATGAAGTGTGCTTGTTGTGGCTTCTAAGCTAAGTTTTTGGGTCACTGAATACACGGTGCACTCAAGCTACACGCTTATATGTAATCTACAACTAGGGCAGTACATTTTCCTTTCAAATGGCCGCCATTCAAAGCTATTTTGGACTATCTCAACCCAGAATGCACATAAAGTTGTGATTTGGTGGCGTTATACTTAGGTTTTTGAGGTCACTGAATTCATTGGTGCAATCAAGTACCACATCTTAAATGTTATACACCTAATATGGCAGCCATTTTGTTCAAAGGCTGCCACTAAGGCTATTTTACCCATATCTCGCCCCACGATGGCAGAAAGCTTTGTGTTTTGGTGGCTGTAGCCAAGATTTTTGGGGTTCAGAGAGAATCCATTGGAGACAATAGATTAATAAATAGTATCATTACAGCTGCAAAAAGGCCGTCACAATAGCCACTGTATTGCAATATTAATGCTTTAAGTCGATGTCATGGTTTCATCATGCATTATTGAATAACATTGATTTGAAAATGGTACATGTCAAAACTCATTTGTGACAATTGGGGCCTAAAGCTAACGTTACATGGGCTGTTAAAATGGGGCATTAGAATTAGATTTAAACAAACAAAACGAAACGGCAGGCTAGTGCACCCATTGGATACACACTTTTCCGCTATCATAATTTTATACTATGACGGAATAAAGCGTGTTAATCAATGGGTGCACTGAGGGTCTGTTTAGTTTCGTCGAATGTTAAAGCATTAAAATGAGCATGATAAGCATGATTTATTGATGTTTTAGTACTAACCTGAATTATACTCCAACCACCTTACAAAAATGTCCGCCCTCTCCGACATCACATTTGTCAGACACAGCCCGCCTTGCATTGGAGGATCATTCACGGAGACTCCACCTCATGTTTATGCGGGTCGCAAATACTGAAGGTTGATGCGGTTGGGGGTGCGGACTGGTTTGTAAACTTTTTTCCAAATATTCAGGTGACGTCATATTCAGGTGAAGTGGCGGCAATTCACCGCATTGTATTCAGGGCTAAAACTCTTTATGTTCCCCAAAAAAGTTAATGTAGGCGATTTTTGATTGCAAGAAGCATTATAAGTCGTTGGGCAGGTATTACCCCCTGTGCCCACCATAAATATCGGAAGACACCCTTTGTTGCCATAAGAAATCCAGATCAAGTTGGCAAACTATCGTGATTATCATCTGGGAGATAAACTGGCCCAGGACTTTTCGTCGACAAAAGTAAGCCCAAAAGTCTTCCATTGCGAGGAGTTGCCGTAACCTACTCATCGGAGACACTGTTTTTGACAACACTTATGAACCTTCACGGAATCAAAGCAATGTGTGTTCCGTATTTCCAAATTTATAAGGGCGTCACAGGAAAAAAGGTGGTCAGATGGGTAGGTCAGGAACTCCCCCTCCATGCCAAGAAAGTCTCCATACTAAGTTTCTCTGACTCATATTTGGATCACAAGTTAAATACAAGGGTTCACAGCAGTACATTCTCAATGCGATTCTGTGGTTTGAACATCAAAAATTCTAAAAACACCGCGGTTCGTTCACCAATCATGAAATGCTTTAAAATCTCGCGTCAGCTGACAACGATCCAATGACAATCGGCAAAAGTTTGCCTCTTCTGAAAGTGATCGTGATGAAGTTGATGGCGAATGCACATTCAGTACGGAGAGAAGTTAGCAATTTTTGTTTATCTGGTGAACAATGAAGGGGCGGAGGATTCAAGTCCATTGTCTTCTGCAGTGGTTTCCTTGGATGTTCTATAAATCGACGGGACAACTGCATTAATGTTATTGTTGTCAGTTTCACTGTGCGTCTTTCCCTGAGTGACCCTAGTTCCGATTAAGCGTGTGCCATAACCGTATTCTTAACCATTGCCAGATGGGCGGGTTCCCTGTCAGCGAGCTTCCCTTAAGCATTTTGAGTAGCCTGTGGGCTCTTTGTGTAAAAAAATTTTGGCACAGCGGACACTATTGCTGAGTTGTAAGCCGCACCATGTTGCTACATAACTGTTTGAAGTTTTATTATGGGAATGTATTTTTACATTTGGAATGGCCTTGCTTCTCAAGTAGATTTTTTATTACATTAACTAACAATGCTAAACAGTAATCTTCCACTGTTGCCAGATAAGAAATAAGGTAAATGCTGTTACCACCAACTGCAAAATACAAAAAAATAGCCTGGAGTGTAATGTGGGCCTGACCTTTCGATCCTAGCAGGTTCTTCATCCAAATGCAAAATGACAAAACAACAGATAAGAAAACCTGATAGGGTTGTGACAATTAGCAAACCCTGGGGCACTAGGGACCCTGATGAATTCAACAGAACTGTACGGAATAAACTGCAGAATTATTCATTTATTCCGTTCAAGTCTGATGAATTCACGGGTTCACTAGTTGCCCAGGGTCGCTAATTGTCAAAACCCAAAATGATTATGATAAGTAAAACAAAATAAGCATTCCATGCCACACAAAACAGCTTTAATGTGAGTTTTTGACCATAAGATTTCAAAGCTTGGTGTCAGTGAGGCCTGCTGGATCGACGAAAGGCTTACTTGCTAAGCTTACTGTACTGGCTCCGAAACTAAGTGTTCTTAAAAATTGGCATTTTTTTTTTTTTTAAATTATATTTGGAAGCCATTTTGGATAATTGTAGAGGTGATAAAGATTTGCATTAAGTGATTGCTCCCATGGTTTAAGACCTCAGAACCTGGTATAGCCACCCAAAATCAAACCTCTTTATGTACATTGTGGACTGAGATATGTCAAAAAATAGTTGGAATGGCAGCCCATTTTGATATTAAAAAGGACGCCATATTGGTTTATTACATTTATATGTGTAGATTGATTGCACCAATGGATTCAGGGACCCCCACAAAAAAAACATAGGTTTATTCACAAAAAATCACACTATCTTCACAGTGGGCTGAGATATATGGCATAATAGTTTAAACTGTGGCCATTTTGAAAAAGACAGCAATTTGTTTGAGTATTAGCCATATTTTCAGGGTTGTTCAACCTAGAAGTGGTTGTGGGAGGTCCCCCTCTTAAACACGTTGATACCACACAAACTTTGAAGCAATCCCATGTAAGGTTGACATAAAAAGTGGTGTTTGGCCCCTTGGGTATAAAAGAGTCAAAGTAGTGTTACATCGTTTTAGAGGAACAGCCACGCTGGGCATGGTTTATATACATGTGCAGCAAGTGTCCATTGTATCGAATACAGCCAACAAGAACTTAATGAATGACAACAGAAAAGGTTTCTCAGCGTACAACAAAATTGTTTCTCAAAGACTCCAAAATATAACCAATGATACATATACTAAAAATTCAAAACTTTGCCGTCGAAACCAACAACCAAACAAACCCAACTTTTAACCCATTCAATACATAACATATGCATAGTCAGATATAAAATGCCATAATGGGAAAAAAGGCTTGCATTCTGCAAAGGACGATACCACGATACCAAAGTTGCTCAGGTAATGGAATTAATATTTTTGAAAAGTTTGCTTCACTTAAAGTAGGCCAAATTATATTATGCTGAAAAATTATTTGAGACTTGGTTGCAAAATACCCCCGTTATTAAAATAACTCAAGTCTGATCTCAAGTTAAAACAACTACTTTTGTGTCATCTCTATTAATTATAAGTCGGTGGCGGCCTTCATACAGGGAAAATTGTTTACACTAAATCTACTAAAGTCAAAGGGAACTGCACTTGGTTTGACCTCAGTCCCTGTAAGCCCTTGGTAGATATCGTAACACGATCACCATTTTCATTTTCGCACGAGAACCCCACTAGAACCGGTTAATAGGTGCACACATAAACCAAATAGCATCAGTAAGAAAGACGACCAGCACGGCATCAAATGAGTCCAAACTTGACAAAAAGATACAAAAGTTACCCAAGCTGACTACCGTCACATAAAATTCCAAAAAAATAAAACTAGGCAGAAAAGGCCAATGGCTCCAGAAACAATTGCCAAATTTTCGAGGAACACGGGACATAAAACGGCCCACCCCGACACTAGTGTGGAAATAAGAGCCGACATATTAAAACACGCCACTCCGATGGAAAATCATAAAGTCAATGAATTGATGATTGAATTGATGGATTAAAAACATAGCTGGTTTAGAAACCAAGTGGCTTGTGTATTCGCAAGTACTTATTTGTTGTAGGTACTGTATCCAAAAGCATCAAAGGGGGGTAAGGTACCCTTGGAGGGGAGCTAAGAGTATGTGTGTACGTGGAGAACCTCAGCTCTGGGTTACCACTATGAGTAAGAATCTTGGTTGTGTGTATACACTATAGTCATGACCAAATGCGCGCACCATCTGAGTGCACAAAGCTGGTGCACGCAGTGTCAGAGATGCCCAAAGTCCATTGTAAACAACAATTATGGCCCAGAGTCAGGGATATTGTAGTGACGTGGGCGGTGGTGGGCAGGCCAAGGTAGAGCCCACCATCAGCTTCAGAGACCACCACCTATACACCATTTTAAATCTGGAGACGACCACTCAAAGAGCAAAAAAATTGACATTTTAATCATTTATGCAATTTGGACTAGTTTAGGCATAACATTATAAAATATGTCCAATTTTCGTCTCAAATAACACCCACCTAAAAATTACTAGCTACCACCCTGCCCAGAGTTGAGTATTTAGCTCCTCCAGACAAGTTTCATGGTGTATTTATAAATTTGCTATGCTTTGACAGTGCTGTCAGTGACGTGTATGCAGTTTTTGTTAACATGATATGGAATTCACTAAATGTCAAGCCTTTACAGATACGACTCAAAATCCAAGTATGGAAACAATCATTTCTGAAGGGGGTTGATCTATTTACATAGTTAATTTAAGTAATATGATTACTTTAAGACACTATCAGTGATTCACAATCCCCGAAGAGTTCAAAAATTTGAAATTTGCAGAGATGGTTAAAAGTGTAGTATAAGTCGATAACCCTTAAGTTACTGTCTTCAACTGAAGAATTGATAGAAAAGGAAGCAAACTGCGGTGTTCAAAGAAGATTAGAATCTCCATCAGTTACGTGTTGTAGTAAGTGTTCTCGAAGGACAGTAATGACTTATATAATCCGATTTGGTCCTTATTAGGTTGATTTAGGGCCCTATCATTTGTAGAATATGTTGGGGTACCTGCAACTTGTTACAGACATACAAACATATGCTGATGATTAGTTTTTCATTTTTTTTTATTTGCCAAATCACTGATAGTGCCTGAACAAGGATGAGATTTTAAAAAGTATTTGAATGTACAATTGGCGAAAATGATTTTAAAACGGAATGTTTTGGAAAAATTCGTTAATTCAACAGTTAATTCCAATAATTCGCGTGGCAGTAAGTACTCTTATTATACACGAATCGACGGGGAAGCACTCGGAAAGGACACCCTTACGTCGTGCCGCCATACTGGGGGGCATCCCCGGCCACCAAAACACACAGTACACACACGGCGCATATTGCTGAACGAACGAAATAATAAAAGCCCATATAATGATAATAAGGAATGACAACTTACCTTTTTTGCAAATTGATTGTTAAAAAATTTCACCGTTATTTCCATGAATTTATGGAATAAGGATGATATCAGGGACTGGCCTAAAATGGAATTCCAGTGCAAGGTGTCTTACTGTTGTTTAAAATTGAGGTTATCTCGGCACCCCAATTGGGCGTTTTGACTGAGAAGAATGGGAACGCTTATGGTTAGATACGTCGTTAAAAATTGGTTTAATAAAGCCGCGTGAGAAAAATAATTGGTCGTAAATTTCAAACATCCAGACAAAAATAAAGTGAACAATAGAATGTTGATCTATACGTGTACGTGAAAAATATAGGTTCCCAAAGAAACATCGTTATTTGCTGAAAAAACGTGACATCATCCGAGTTGCGGGGTGTGGTGTTTTTTTTGTTTTAGAAAGGACCACTTCCAGTTGCCCATGGTATCGATTTCGGAGATCGAAAAAATTAGTATCGTTTGTGCATGGAATGGAATGTGCCACGCCTGGACTATCAGTACACGTTTGAAAATGACGGCGAGTTACAATGTGGTATTTAGACTGAAAGGGAATACGATGTTGTTTCTTTGTGTAAGATTTAGCGAGATGAATGCGCACGCAGTTCGTTTCCATTTTTGTGGTAACTTTTTATCGCTATTTGTGCAGACCAAGAAATGTAATTTTTTTCCGAAGCGATGATTTGTATATGAGTGAGATACAAATGGATAAACAGTGAACTAGTGTTGGTTTTTGACATCAGAACTGATCAAATTATCGATCTTGTCGGAACACGTACACACGTAAAACGCGTGGTTGTGTGTGTATAACGAGAAATGCAGAAGATGCCCCCAGTCATGGGGGATGGTGAGTGCGCCGCCCACGGAGTAGGGGCGATAATAGTCAGAGTCGCCGTCGGATTGGTTTTTTTGTATAGGTTTAAAAGTAGTCTCTGCAGTCAGCACAATAATGGACCCACTCTTATTAAAAAACACTTTTTGGCCCTTTCTTTGAAAGATTAATTGTCATAAAAATTCAAAAACTAAAAAATGAAAAACACAACAACATTAAAAAAAAAAAAAAAAAAAAAATAGTTATGCAATCTCCCGGAATACACGGCCGTTTTCTATACTCACGTGGTAGCATCTTACGCCAGCTACACCATGTCTACCGCGGCAGCTACTGCACAGTACACACTGGGATAGTTGCGATGCATTAGCTGCAAGACAGGGCTTACAAAAGATACACATTTTTTAGGTGTGACAGTGATTTTTTTGTTGGGCTACTGTGCTGTACCTACCCTAATGGCTACCCTTAGGTGCCAACTAGGTGGAGAAAGGGGATGTTGAGTAGACAGTACCCGAGTAGTAAGTAAGTAGGACAGCAGCTACCACATAGCTACTCTGCGGTTACAACGGCGCCATTTTGAGAGTGGATTGAAACATTTCATTGAAATGAGGGCGCTATAACCTTGTCCTCTGTTAGAATTTTTTGAACGTTTTTTGTTTTTAGGGAAATCATTACGAAATTCAAATCGGGCATCATCAAAAACCCCCATATGCCCGCAACAGTAATGAAAAAAATGGAAGTACCGTATATTCTTAATAAACGCCCCCCTCTAACAAAAAGACCCCCAACTCTTTGACATGAAAAATAAAAACCCTCAATAACGCACCCCCCCCCACCCCACGCTTGTGATGCCGAAAAGGTAACATCGGCCTGAACCCTCACCATATTGTCCACAACCAAACAAGACACTGTCCTCTAAATTACAGCACAGCTACCCTTTTGAGTGTAGATTTGCAAAAAACTGCACTTTTAATGCAAATACTTGTGGCAAGGAATACATTACTAAGCTATTATATAGCGGTTTTATGAGGTAAAATATCAGCGATTTCGTATGTGTGCGCGGCCATATATTAGAAAGAGACAAGCCTGTTTTTTGATATCCTAGTTTCTGAAGAGCACCGGTACAATGCCATATACGGCTGAGGTGCCAACTTGTACTAGTAGGGAGATTCTATATTTGTCAATATGCTTTTGAAGTTGCAAAAGACAGAAGTACGAATTGCCGAATTTCCCCTAAAAAATATGATTAAGAGAGCAAATAATAAATATTTAAACCTGACATTGATAAACCAGCTGCAGTAGAACTAGCTACTATTTGGAACCCAATGACCCACTGAGATAAAATAATGACACGATTCCTTTGACTTGGTCGGTAATTTACATCTAATAGATGTTGTTGATTGAAGATCTTGTAACAAATACGTAATTCAGGTCGTACCAGCAAATCAAAATGGTAGGTTCACAGCGTTTCGGCGGAAGGATTCCTCATGTTGCGATCACATTGGTCGCTATGTTACCATTGTGCAAACTATGGAAAGTGATATTTAAGAGTAAACTAGTGGTAGTTAAGTTAAGGAATCAGCAAGAAAACAATGTTTTTAAAAAAAAAAAAAAAAAAAAAAAAAAAATGCTGAAATGGATTGGTTAATTGCGGTCATTGTGTGTGATAGCTATGATTTTGCCACAGCATGATCGCTGGAGTTGATCGACAAAGGTAGACGAACATCACGTGGGAGACAGGTAAGCTAACAACGAATCATCCCGAGAATCAGACAATTTTGACACAGCGGGTCGGGCAGTCATATTTGCGAAAAAAGGTTTTGAATGATGAAACTAACAAAACAAATACGGGATCCCAAATACGGATTTCTGAGTACTGAAAGGTAATTTTAACAGTTGATCTAATTTTGTTAACATTAAAAACATTGTTTTTTTAATATAAATTATATGGAACAATGACCTCAATAAACGCACCCCCTTGAAAAAGCAACGCACCCGGGGGCGTTATTAGAGGATATTTTAAACGGTAATATCCAACGATATCTCAAAAAAAGAATTGGCCATGAAGAAAATACTGAGCGTGCTGCGAGACGTTTGTAACCAAGTAGCTACTCAACGACAGGGGAGACAGCCGCTGAGTGTACACTACTCTTATGTGGCACAAAATAAACAGAATCCTGGACTGGCGAGGTGAGTGTTACGTCTAGTGGGTAGGGTCATCAATTGGTCTACTCGGTGGTAGCTAGTGGTAACTACATGAAGAAATCGGCCGTGTAGATAGTCGCCCATATTAGGCTAACAATAACAAATACAGGTAAAAAAAGTAAAACCAAATTGAGCAGTCCTCACACGTGTAGTAGTGAGTCTCAAGTGTACAGTCGATCGTCGGTGTGCAATTTGTTCAGGGCTGAAAATGGGTACTCACACAAAGAAACTGTAGTCTTGGAAGGCTGATTGCTTTCAAATATTTAAAAATGTACTGTAAAAGCTGATTAACACACAAGCATTTGGTATTAATTTTAAGATTTCTTCATAAAAATCTTCAAGTGGTTTGTATACTTTTTTATCCACCGGTACATGAATGGAGATGTTCACTTCATTAATTTCACAATTATTTCATTCTACCTAGGCCAGCAGCTGACAACATGTAATGCTACTCAGCACTTAGATTGTAATATTCCATATAATAACAGCTACCATGAATATATAATAAGACCCAAGTTTTATCTAGTGCTTAATCCCCCTATAAACAGGCTCAAAGCGCGTTGACAATTATTGTTAACGCAGCCTTCAGGAAATCGTCAGCATCATTTCGCGTCATTTAGGTGGCTGCTCAAAGACATGCCGTACAAGGCACAAGCCTATCAGCAGTTAGATTGTAATTATTCCCCCTAGCAGCTTTTTTCCCCAGATTTCGCTGGGGGTAGAAGAGGGCAATGAGATTAGGTATCTTGCCAAGTGGGCTTAAAAATCACGATTTTAACAGCTAATGATGATAGTTCCTACGACTTTTCACTAGACCACATACATCGTGCTCTCACTTGGGTATGAGCAAAAACATGCCCAGGTGCAAAAACATTGGCCACAGCAGAGGCTCGGAACCCCTAACCTTTTTTGCGATCTAAAATGGGGTATAATCTACGGGCCCACACATGCTCTTGTGTGGCAAAATGGTTATTAATTCAATATACAGTCTTGATTTACCATGCCTGTGTTATGCCTGTTGTCTAAATTTTAAGGAAAGGGGGTATTTTCCTACTGTTTGTAAAAATTGATTGTCCACGAAATTCGAAATAGGGTGGTTTCAGGGACAAGGTCATCGAACTTATATTAAAAAAAAGGTTTATTTTTAAGCTGTGAATTTGCATTTCCCCCCAATTTTCCCTGATGGAAAAAGGTCTTTGTTTTGGCAACAAATATGGGTTGTTTTCAAAAATAGCAAATGGTAAAAAAAGGGTTATTTTTTTGAAGTGAAACTGTCCTCCATTCTGGAAATAGAAATTTTCCAAAATTGTCCTTGAAAGTGCACAAAATTGGCGTTTTTTAATTTTCAGAACAAGGCAATGCATTATGTGGTTGATTCAAAGGGGGACCTCAATGGCAATGTTTACTAATTAGGTGGTACTCAATTGTTCACAAACTAGACTACTTCATATATAAATTGTGTCATCTCTTATACTTAAGATTTGGAAACTATAATGAGGGTTACACTAACATAACATATCCCATAATTTACAAGGTGATTAACAAAAACACAAATATACTACACTCCACAAAACAAGAACAAACAAAAAAGTTTTACATCACATCTGTTAGAATTCAGAAAAAGAAAAACAGCAATGTTTTGTGTGCAGAGCCGGTCAACAATGTGTGACCAATATAGTCCCACCTCATGTTTTAACCTAAATAAGCTGAATTTAGGGGGGAGGGATTATTCTGGGATCTCCACCCTAAACATGAAAGTCATAATTGAGCATCAACATTCAGACTTTCAGAACTAAATATTCCAGATTATTTTAGTCTGTCAAATGAGGTGTGTGATCAACAAAAGAAAAGTGCTGTAAAGAACTGTGCGCATGAACCTTAATTTTACGTAAAGAAAAATCCCAAGAAGAGAGAGTACCAAAACAGTAATGATTCTATTGCCTTTCCAGGAAAAACTATGGTGGGATTATAATAGGATTCTTTTACCTATTCTTCAGATTTCTTTCAAAAATCATGGGTGGGATTATAACGAGCATGTGACTATATCGGGGTCAGATAACGGGAATTTTAAAGGTGTAATCATTCATGATAGTCACCCATGCATACAAATTGTCAGGTCTGTTTCTTCCAACACTGGTATTTTTTGTTCATTTGGACGTATACAAAACTGCTATACCAAGCTAAAATTTGTATGTTTTATGATGCTCATTTAAAATTTGATGGCATTTTGTATGGATGAGCTGAAATTTCCAAAAAAAAAAAAAAAAAGATCAAATATTCAGCACACTCAATTTATCTTCTTGCTGCATAGTACAATTGTTATCATAATTTCTGAAACAAATGTAACATATATATACGCACACAATTCTACTGAAAGTATAATTCTTGAATTTCTGTTGTCAATCATTAGTCACACGACATATGTAACTGAAATCTCTACCTATTGTGCATCTTTGGAGTATTCACAAGGAAACATGTTCCTGTATGCCTCCTACTAAAGGTCCACTCATACTTCACTGTACTGCATTAACTGCCTCAACATAGCAGCAGCGCAATACATTGCCGCGCTGCCAAATATCTTGGAACGCATCCAATATTTTGCATTTTTGACTTCAGATTTGGATTCTACACAAAATTTTAACCTTGAAAACATGTTTTTGTTTCATTGTTAAAGCACCTTAACATTTTTACACTTTCAAATGGCAGTAAAACCTAGGTCGAATCTGAAACCATGTCATATGGCTCTGCAATAAACTAAGTGCATAACAGTCAACTTTTCCCTGAAGAGTTGGCAAAGCCACATGTACAGCCCGTTTTAAGTGTCACGCCCACAATTTATCTTTTGTAAAAATAAGAATCACAATCAATTTGATAACCGAAGTTATTTGAGCCAGTCCATTATGCATATAATTTTCAAATAGGATCCTTCAGTTTATGCATCCCTTATTTTACAAAAGGTAAGCTAAGGATAGTCTTCAAGGTTTTTGTTCTGATTGTCTTTGGGATAATTTCATTATCAGATGAAAGACCATATTTTTTCACATTGTCCTGAATTTTCAGTTTTCAAATCCATTTCTTTCACAAGACAGAGACAAAAGGAAGATATTTTCATGGCTAAACATTAGCATGTAAGTGCCATGCCAGGGCCCGTATTCACTAAGTACAGTGCAAAATTACACTTAACTTAGGGAGCTCTCTTATTTTTAGGAAAATACTTAAAATCCTCAATGGTTGCTCAATTTTTGCTCAGCTACAGTGTAATATTCTTACCATTTATGTATCTCCAATCCAGGGGCGGATCCAGGATTTGAAAAACGTCAAAATTACCGGGGGGCTGAAGGCTGAAACTTGTCCAAATTGGGCTGATTTGCAGGATTACCGGGAGGCGCGCGCGCGCCCCCTTCGCCCCCTCCCTGGATCCGCGCCTGCAATCGCCATGCTGTTTACTAGAAACATTTTTTTATAGCAAATATACTTCTTAAAATTTGATCCTTGTTCTTTCACAATGTCATTTTTTACCTTTGTATGAAAACAAATCAACCATGAAATTAGTTTTCAAAAACTTGTGCCAGGGGCTCTCGTATCGAATAGAGACCACAATACACCAAATTTGGAACAAGCACCTTTAATCACATACTCGTATTGATCAGTACTATTACAATGTCGTCATACCAAGCTAACTATTTCATTATTTATATCATATTCTACTATCAGAATCAAATCAAATTTAAAAGCAGAACCTAGAGAGAACACGTAAAAGTGCGCCAGTGGCGTAACAAGTCAATCCAGAGGGTGCAAAATTTCAATGTCGTCCCGCCAGAGGGGGATAAATTTGTACCTCGTCCCGATGATTTGCTTCAATTAAGTCTGAACTTGATGAAATGCACACAAAAATTTAGGCTGAAATTGGTCAAAATTTCCTGAAGGGAGATGAAAATGCATATTTGGTCCATATTGTTCTGTTTTTTAGAGCCAGAGGGGGCAACTTGCTCCCCCCTGCCCGCCCGGTCAAAACGCCACTGAAGTGAGCCGAAAACCAATTATATTGAAACCTCTGGCTCAAATCGGGGATCTAACTTGGAACCTCAGCATTGAAAAGCTTCTACTACACTACTTGCTCCCCTGGATTAAAAAAAAAATAATCTTGATGTTGAAACGTTGAAACACAAAAATATTTTGAACCTGACCCACAACCATTTGCCATGTAAAAAAGGGCATTTTGCATTTTTCACATTTCTCCAGAGACAACTTTTTTTTGGCCTTATCCCATTGTGTTAAACATTACATCAAAACAAATGCCCTGATACAATTTACATAGTTATGCTTATAACAGGGATATTTGACCATACAGTAACCAAGTTAACTTTTAGAAAACATCTGTTAGTCCCTATGCTTGTGTACTTCGCAACCCCTTCGCAATTACTTATTTAGTTGTAGGTCTGTATCCAAATTGCATCAAGGGGTACCCGTGGGAGTGAGCAAGATACGTGTGTAACGTGGAGTAACCTCAGCTCTGGGTTAACACTATGAGTAAGAATCTGGCTGTGTATTACACCATAGTCCATTGACCAAAACGGCGCACCATCTTATTGCACCAGGCTGAGCACTCATTGAGAACACACATTAAATGTCAAGCCTTTACAAGCTACCTAACCAAAATCCTACAATCCTCGAAAAAATCCTTGGAACACAGCATATTTTTATTTTAAATAGTGTAGTGATGAATTTTTATGAGAAGCGGTACCCTTAAAGAGATATGAGATTTTCCGAAAAGAGTGCCTCCAATTTTTGTTTCGACCCGTGTTTTTTTTTTGGCATATTTGGATGCATTCCAATGTATTAGATCACACCGAATTGAATAAGCCGAATACGGCCGTCTTTATGTAATATATATGATTTAGGACTTTCTGTCGGCACTACTGCCAAGACAAGAAGCCGGTGTTCTATGAGGAAAATTACGATAGTCATGCATTTCAAAAACAATGGTTTTCTGTTTTCTTTCTTTTGTACTTGTTTGTCCAATAAACACTTCGCACTTCTCTTGGTAGGTGGTCTACACACGATCCTGGTGCAATTGAGAAAATTCATATCCTAAAAATCTCCTGTCACTTTATTTAAGCATACTTTTCCCCTTCCCCTCTCCAATCAGTTTCAATGTTGTAACACCTTGGAAAGATGCCGATTGCATTGTCCGGTTCCCACAGTGCATGGGGGAGTGGGGGGAACTTTTATCACTACGTCTCTAAAGTGTTCCAAGTTTTTTTGCGATGATTGTAGTATGGAACAAGCATTCCAAAGGGTTGATCAAATGTCATAATTATTATTACTACTTATTCTTTAAAATTCACCCTCGTTCTACACCTAGCATTTTTTTGGTTACAAAACTTCCCGAGACCACCCCCCCTGTGATTTGCGTTACTGACACCCGATCTTCCTGTAAATTTGGTACCAAAGGTAGCCTTAGAGTTTTCTTTTCTTCTTCTTTCGCCATTGTAGCCAAAATAAGTACTAACCTCCCATTATGACGTCACCCATTCACGTCATATGTTTAGAAAGTACCGCAAAATACTGAATATGGTGGAAATTATATTTCCCGCAATTTTAGCGACTCAAACACCCTATTATATCTCGAAAAGATTTCTTTATATAAACTAGTCATTTCCCATCAAGTAGAGTCACAAACCGCATGAAAATCTGATTAGCCTAACCTTTTTGGCGAAAATTGAATTTTTCCTGGTGTGTTCCTATGGAAATGGCAGTTTTGCTGACATGCGTAACTTTAAATGCGTCTTGTGATGTAAGGCTGCATGTTGTAACTCAATTTTGGTTACAAGGAAGACAGGAGGACTATAGCATCTATTGGTACCAAAATCAAGTGTATGTGATGTTCCTGTGTTGTGTTAGGGGTGTTGGTACTTCTCTTCCGTAGGGGGGGGTGGGTCCACCCCCCCTATCGATCACTTTGGGATCACCAGGTATCTTACCTATACCCGTGGTGTTTGTTTTTTGGATTAATGAGCGACACATGTCAATTGACAATTACATTAAATAATTTGGCACCAAAAAAGGGGGTTTTAGCAAGCCGGGGACAAAACCTAAGGGGGGTGGTACCACCCCCCCCCTTCGGTAGCGAGGGTTAACAAGGTGAGATTTAATTTGATTGGATAAAAATCATACATTTTAAAACATTAATTTTAAAAATGTAATTTGTTTGGAACAATTACTTTAATTCAACAGTAATTCCAATAATTTCTGTGCAGTACTCTTTATTGTTTGTAGGTGTAAAGGTAGTCCTCTTGCAGTCTGCCGTATATACATACACTCTTATTAAAAAAACTTTTTTGGCCCTTTCTTTTAAAGATTAATTGTCCTAAAATTTCTAATAAAATCCCCGCATATGTAGAAATAAATGATTGTGATTGTGAATTCTTATAGAACCTGAAAAAAAAATAGTTGTGCATCTCCCAGAATAGATAGTAGCCATCTTCTGCAACACATTCAGACAATACAGGGCAAGTTAAAAAAGTACACCCAATTGAGCAGTCCTCACACTGCGCAGTAGTGAGTATCAAGTGTCAGTCGAGTTCATGAGCACTGGCTACTTGGTACTAGTGGAGCGGTTTTGGACTGCAAATTGCAACAATCCCTCCCCCTCGGTACAAGACAAAACGCAACCACTTCTATTCGAAATATAGTATATAATCCTTAAAAAAAAATGATGGTTGTGGTCAAAAACTTTGGTGGCAGGGGTATTTTTTGGGTCCAAAAATCACGTTTTTTTGTCTAAAAACTTAAGAATATCACGATTTATTATTTGCTTTAAGCAAAACAAAATTTTAATCATCGTGCAATACGTCAATCTCTGACATTTAATTATAGATTTCTGTTTTATACAATATATAAAGGTTCTAGAATTTTAGCCCCAAAATTCACCTTTTTTCTAAAAAAGCATCCTTTTTATCACCTGTCACCACAATTAGTCTTACCTGCACCTTAATCCAATGTATAAAACCTATATGAATAACCCAAAGGATACCTAAAAATAACGAATGTGTATATTTGTACCTTAAAAAAATAAAAAATAGATTTTTCTTAACTTGCAGCCCAAATTTCATTTTTCGGCATACATGTAAAAATCATCCCGCCACCAAATATTTTCAAACCACAACCATCATTTTCTTAATCTATATATTTTATCACTTCACATAAAGGTGGTGTGTTTGTGTGTACGTTAGGGAGGGGTCCGAAAACTATAGCACTTTTCAAGGCTCGTCCGCTCCGCTATGATTTGTCCTTTACATTTTTTGAAAACGAAAATGCATTATTAGTTTTCACAGAATATATAATTCTATGGTGTTAGTTATGAACATAAATAATTAATTTATGTTTTTATTAATGTTCTATTGTTTTTTACCGCATAATAACGTTTCACACACATTTTTTCAACACTGTTCTTCAAACCTGGAAGTTGAGCGATTATGTCATCACTCCTCATCCATATTCATATAATTCGATCGCTACTTCGCAGGCATTATTTGCTGTTTTCACGACAGTTAATAAATTTCACAAATATCTCTTTCACTGACATATTGTTGACTTTTGCATAAGTGATTAGCTTTTGCATCTCATTAGCTACTAAATACTAATTTCCAAAGATATTCATCGCGTACGGCTGTAAACAAAACGTCATTCTGGAAAAAAATGACTATTCATAGCTCTTTTAGCTTATGATATGGATAATTAGGTTGATTACGAGTTATGGTGTTGTCAGTGTACTGTGTCAATAATACTCGAATGCAATACTGAACGTAAGGGGCACAACGAGAATCAAGCATGATACAATAACCACAACCAGTTAGTTTATTACGGCATAGGTTACTTAGCGATACTTTATATAAGCTTTAACTTTTATTATTATGCATGTCATGCCTGGAAAGAAGTGGAGCATCTGGGGAAATGTATTCCTGGAATTTGCTATTTGGAGGAACTTTGTTGACCTTAAAATAAAGAAATAATAAGGAATTTTAAAGGGAATTGAAATCTTGGAGGGAAATTTACTATCTTAGAGGCAAATTGAGCATATCACGGGACATTTGCCATTTTTTTACAGCCCTGGTCAATTGCCTGGAAAAAGTGTGGGAATTGGGAATGTCCTGCCCGGGGAAATTTGCTATGTTGGATGGGGAAATTTTGACCTTAAAATCAAAGAAAATACATAAGAATTAAGCGGGAAATTGTGAAATCTCGGAGGGAAAAATTTTGGCTATCATACGAGAGAAATTTTGATCATATTCCAGGGAAATTCTGCAGGTTCAATAAATCCAACATATGGATCCAAATGGCATGTTCTTTTTCGAGTTTACAATCCGCCTGGGGAAGAATTATAGCTACATGACAAACGTCAACGATCCGTATGCGTCGAAATGAGTCGATAACACAAGGTATCGAGAGTAAATCGGTTAGTGCTCTTTTTTCCCCTTGAATTTCTTTACGGAAGGAAAATAACGAGTTAATGATTTGAAGAGTGATGTGACGTGTCTAGAGCAGACGCCTAGAATAGAATTAGTAAATTATTGATAGTTCGGGAAGATTTACGAAAGTTGCGAAAAGGAGTGTTGACTTCAAAATTTAGCCGTTCTTTCTGTTAAAGTATCATAGGGGGAATCAAACGCCCTAGTCACCCATATTTTTTCTCCTAGTGTCAAACTGTGCCATTTAACTAGAAAATCATCCCCCTCCAAATTTAAATTTCAATCGGATGTCGGTAAGGGGAGCCCCCATGAGCTAAAAGTTTGGGCCGAGGGCAACCGGTTATAAAAGTCCGGCAGGGATATTGATTATACGCATAATTAATAGCGGCCGTAGGAGTTTTTATAGGACTTCCTAGTCAGGACAATACTCAATAGAAATGGCAAATCCATTTGAACTAAGCAAAAAGGCAGCTTTAAAGACAAATATGCAAGTCATAATATAGTGCCATTTTTTTTTTGTGGCACACTTTTCCTCCTATTTATTAGCCGTTTCTGTATGGAAAGGGTCCATCGCGTGCCGCGAGCTTAAAAGTTTGCATGATATGGTGCCTTTAACTTAATGACAAATCAATCAGGCAGCTATTTAGTTTTAATTACCTTATACTGCAAATTCACTCTGGCTGCCACATGAATAACAAGGAAAACAGACGAGTCCTCTAAAAAAGGACAATCTCGGAATTTTAGTCACAATTTGTGAAATGGAACAACAAATTGAGTTTTGAACACTATATTTTAATCAATACCAGGCAAGGCATCAATATAATGATCACCCTTATGGTGGGAACAAAAGAACATTCAGTTCATGTACTTTTCTGAACATATGGGTATATTTGTTAGTCGAATCACCATGATGGACCACAAAACCACAAGTTCGTGTACATACTTCCACTTTTAAAGGGAACTTCTGATCAATGCAAAAGGCCAATCACTATTGTGTAGTAAGACCTGTCATACATTGCTGGACAAAAGTCCTTCTAGACAATAGTTTACCACACATGAAATATAACGAGTATGACTTAATGAAATAGTTCCATGCATCAGTGTTAAACATATACATACACACAATGTAATTCTGTACCACAACTGTATATTATAACATTGGAAGTATTATTTTGAAGAGATAATGGCTATAGATATAAATTGCCTATAGAAGTCATTCTACAGTTTAATATTGTCAAGCAAAATTTTGCCATCTGACCACAAAAGCAATCAGAAAAGAAAAAAAACGTTTACATAGCTACCTTTAGGTTAGGACAGTCTCAATAGTGCAAGCAGGGAATGTCCCACATCACTAGTGGTGCAAGTGAGGGATGTATATAACGGACCCTAGTGCCATGTATGGACATATGAGACTCTTGAACTCAAACAGACAGATCAGTAACAGTCTTGCGAATTGAACAATAGATGGGCTGGTACACACTAATTAATGAACTGAGTACCCACTGCATAGGGTTTGGTCAATTCAGGATGAATCTTCTGCCTGGCAGAAGATTAAATCGTGAGCTTATCTACCATTAATATGTATCAGTCATATGATTAAAGTTTGATTAAATCAGTAGCGTTCAATTATGTAGAAACCAGCCACTCTTAATATGAGAAGGCGTAAACTGAATTGACGAACTAATTTACCAAACTTGCTAAATATTACGCAAGTTGTAAGATAAGTACATTTTTTATTACATGATTAATTCTGTTATTCTATGGCGGCAGCCCACAGTGAGTGCAGAATAAAAGTCATGAAATTGGTCATTGATTTGGTCATTAAGGGGTAAAGGCCACTTACATGTATCATGCAAACTTTTAAGCTTCGGGCCATGCAATGGACCCATTTTCCATTGTAGAAGCTAATAATCAGCTGTAAATATTAAAATGTGCACATGGCAGCTATTATGTGACTTCTAATTCTGAAAATAGATACTGCTTTTGGCTTAGTTACAAACGGATTTGCTTTATTGAGTATTCCGTGAGTTAGTGAGGAAGTACTCTATCAAAACTTTCACTAAAGCAGCTATTAAGTGTGGGTAGAACGTATGTATAATGACAATAGCTTGCCAGCGGACTTTTACGGTGCCCGGCCAAAACTTTTTTAAAGTTTTTTTCCCTGGCCAGGATGGACCCCCTCCCGACTTGATTGAATTAATTTGGAGTGAAGGGATGATTTTTTAGTTTTTTAAATGTTTTAGTTTTTTTGTTTTTTTTAAGGGGGTGGGTAGGACACGGTTGCTCGATTGGGCATTGGGGGATTCCAAACGGTAATAATAATTTGTGAACTGCTAAGTGCATTTACTATGCAGTCACGGTCGACGGGGACATTAAAAAAAATCCTCTCTCGTAAGGGGGTTTTTTTGGGTTCGATACAGCAAAAATGTAAAATGATAAGAAGAAGTTAAATGTGGTTAATCTAAGGTTTAGTTTACTACACAGTCAGCATTTGAAAACCAAATTGGAAAAAATAATTGGTCATGTGAATGGTATGCCATGGTACCGGCGGTCATATGGGAACCTATATTTTGCTAGGCATTGGATTACGGCAAAAAACATTCTAACTCAAAACTATTGATGCTATCAAGATGAAACAAATGGTAAATTTGTTTGTGGTTCAACATTGAGGAATGAACTAAAACATGTTCATATCAACTGGTTGAAGGGGTAATCCACAGGTTTTCTACAACTTTTGCCGAAAAAACAAAAAAACAAAATTGACAAAAAAATAAATCGGGGACTTCCAATTCTGTGTGAAAAAAATGTCTTCCTGTCCAGTATAATCCATCCATTTTAGTTTCAATAAAAGAACAATATTAGAGCAACATATGGTACCAAATTTGTAAGTCTATATTCCTTATACTTTTCGAGAACGAAATAATGTTTCGCGTAGTGCGAGAACTTGCAAAAATTGAAATGGTCAAAAACGCAGGTCAAAGTACGGATAGTTCTTAAGGAGTCTGCTCAAAGTAATGTAAACATATTGATTAATTATTGCAATATTTTCTTTTGCAGATAGTTGAGAATAAACCTTATAAATAAACATTTATGAAAGGTTTTGTAATTTTTTATTAGAAAACAAGCTTTGTGTGGCAGAAAAAATTTCGCCAAAGATGTGTTCAGAATGACATCGATTAAAACCAATAAAAATATAAGAAGTAATACAAATAAATGAAAAACCAAAGACTGTTCTGCGGTTTTGCTCATTGGTCCTTTGACTAAAACTGTCATGAACTACGGGAACCTAATGTCCGAGTTAAGTCACTTGAAGCAATGAAAGGTTATATTTCAAGCTTATAAAACTATAAATGTAAAACCAATTTGCCAGTGAACCTTGTATAACCCAAAAAACAAAAAAAACCGTATAAACTTTTGGTCACCAAGAGCTTAGTAAGTATCATGATAAAGAAGACAAATTATTTGGTTTCAAAAATCAGTCGGGCGTTTAGTCGGCATTAAACCCATGCAAAATAGTGTAATTTCCTATAACGGGCATTTAGATTTAAATATTCTGTGACAGGCTAGTTGTTAGTCAAGTTCTGTATGTAACAGTTCGATATGCATAAGAGCGCCCTCTACCGTTTACCGTTAAGTTCTTTGAAACAGACTAGCAACACGGAAGTTGATGCAGTTTTGAATTTGCTATTGCTGTTAGGCTGTTATGTTTGCCATGTCCTAACCCCCCCGCCCCACACTGAGGGCAAACAAATATGGTTGAAATGAGGGGGGTGTTTGATTGGCGCACCCTAATGTACATGCTCGGAAAATGAGAGTACTCAAAACTAGAGGGTCAGTAGATGATCAAACGAGACTTGAGTAGTGTTTTAAAAAGATAATGTTGACCTCTGTTTTTGGTTACCAGAAAACTAACTCAGGCTTGACTGATCTGTTTATGAAATTATACATCTCGGTAAAAAACACCTGCTAGTGGAACAAAGGTATGGTTGTTGTGGTATGGTTTCGTCATGACTGACAGTCGCGACCCTCGTGATGCACAGCCATCCTCTGGTCTGTATGCTGCAAAGCATAACATGATGGAAGAGATGTACAACACTTTACCTCACCAAAAAACCAAGCAAGTTGGCTCAGATTGAAAACAACTCGTACTAAACGGCGACACAAAAATATGTAACTCGGCGAAACCAGATAACAATTGCGGCAGAATAAAAGCAATTTGATGCATTGAAAGTAAATGATTGAATGAGTGGTACATGGTTGGTGTTTTTCCAAATAAGCTGTTAAACACGATGGGAAATCCCTAGGATAGTGGTGGGCATAAATGGGTTGTGTTTAAAAGACACAACTTTCAGGTTTTCATTGCATAGCGGCATGTTTTTCTGAGCATTTGACACCTCTTTCAAAAAAATCGGTAAAATGGAGTACCGGTGTCGGCCGAAAAAATGATGTGGGCGGGGGTCCCGGGAATTTGTCATGCGTTTGGCGAGTCAAGCGATATGTTTCCGATCGGTCGTCTTGCGGTTCTAGCCAATTTTCATATAAGAAGGGATACTTGATCATTTAAGTTATATTAAGTGATTTTGGTGTGATACCATTTTTGTGGACAAGGAATTGATTGAAGATCAAAAGAACTTAAATTAATCAACAACCCTGCATTAGGGGTCTAAAAATTTGTTGAGGGTGGTCGAAATTATAAAAAGGGCATAACTTCATCATTGAAGTCATATTGAGGTGGTTTTTTGTGTCTATATCCATGTTGTTAGGTTGAGGCAGTTGATTCACAATGTAGAAATACTTACAACCTTACAATTTACGTAAAAATGTAATTTGACATATTTGTTAATTGTTTTTAGCCCAGAAAACAAATTAGGTTATTTTTTTTATTTTTTTTATTTTTTTTATTTTTTTTATTTTTTGTACTTTTTTGGTATTAATGGGAGTGTTCAAAGCAGTGAAAAGTGACATTGGAGGATGGACTGATGAATGATTTTGTCTTCAGTATGCAGAGACAATCAAAATCAACAACCTGGTGCAGCTTGTCATGTATACTGAATTGCGAATTCATCCTAATGGTG
The DNA here is from genome assembly GCA_023653785.1 of Ophioderma brevispina. NCBI lineage: Eukaryota > Metazoa > Echinodermata > Ophiuroidea > Amphilepidida > Ophiodermatidae > Ophioderma > Ophioderma brevispina. The sequence continues at coordinate 37,022 of JAMKCH010039195.1, forward strand.
GCTGAAGATTTGTGCATGGTACATTTTCAAATAACCCTCCCTTTCTCAAAATAGTTGAAAAAGCAAAATCAAGGCTATGTTGCTTGGAATTCTTCCACAACTTCATGAGGATCTTGCGTGAAAATGGCAACTGTCACGATAGCCATGTCAAAATTCATTCGGAGCCAATGGAACCAAACTAACAGTGAGAGCACATTCCTACAATGAATTGCACAAGAATGAATTAGAAGAGCAAGTGTCAAAGAAGGGCAAACTGAGGACAAAGTCCTGAAGACCGTACTCTGAACTGAAGTGTCCTACAGGAGGCACACCTCCTCACATGACATTCAAGGCCGTCCACTCCAAACTCTGTAATCAAAAAAAACCCAGCAGCTTTGCAATGCCAAACTAGGATGATATGATGGGAATTTTCCACGGTTCCAGAAGTTCCAAGCTATACACTGAGTTCAAAGCTCTACTGCTACACCAGTCCAATGGTCATGTGTCTGAACAAGAAGGTGGCAACGATAAACCTTGCATTGTCATATGGGATATTGGCAATGTCAGGAAATTGTTAACATTGGGATTTGCCTTGATAACAATAATGACGGGACATTCACAGCGGATCATCTGGAAAGTTGGTGTGCGTTGGAAATGCCCTGAACGACCAGATATCAAGAATGTGAGCAGCGTTTGCAATTATACCATGTAACAGTATGATTCATGGGATTTCGCAACGACTAAGTATTGACATTGGAATGTGTATTAGACAAGGAGTGAACAGTGACTTATTTCAGGCAGTTAAGGAATGGAACCGCAGCCACATTGTAAGTACGTATCGTCTTGAATAATCAGTATGCATGAAATTTATTTGGCATGGGACATACATGTAATTGGGGCTACATACCAGGTAATTGTGGGTACCATACATGTAATGTATTCAGTTCTATTAATGTTACATAAGACAGTTGTGTATATGTGGTGAACTGCATATCGGATGTCGATGCTGTTAATGGGGATGTGGGTACACGATATGTCATTGTACAGTTACTAGTATGTTGTAACCTTAGGCCAGGCCCTATGAGGCCTTCATACATTAAAAAATATTAAGTAAATAACAAATATCAGTATATATTTGGCAAGGTGTTTTCAGTTTTTTAAACATAGAAAGCATTACCCAACCTCAAAAACAGGATTAGACACTAAAACCACCTCCATATGAACCGCAAATGATGAACCTATGCGCTTGTTTCTGAAAATTTTGATCAGACTCAAACCAATTTTGGGGACCCCTTACAATTCAGTTTTGGGAATAGATTTATAGTTCTTGGACATTGTAATCACTACTGTCCTCAAAAAACTGGGGACACTAGCACACCAAAATCACCTACTCTGACTTCCCACACATAAAGTTTGCCCTTCTTCTATGAAAATGTGACCAAAGCCGCAAACAAATTTTGGGACCCCCCCTTAAATTCAGTTTTTTGGCGGGCCACACGCCATTTTTTAATGCCGATTTTTTGAAAGAGAGGTGCAAACGGCTCAGAAGAACATGGGTGCTTCAAAAGGAGGCCTGAAAAAGGAATGCTTTGGAAACATCACATTGTCACCCTTGTATAGCCCCACTATACTCGTCATTACAGCGACTTAGTGGCCCGAGCAAGTACCCTCTACGAAGACGGGGTGAGTCTGAAGGAACAAGGACCAACTCTGGGTTCTTCAAAATTCCTTAGCAAATACTTCAGTTTCCTAAATATCTCGTAGCTGTGGTACTAGATAAGTCTCTTTCAGTAGCAATCGTGAATAGTAAGATGTCTAATGTGAGTTTAAAATGAAAAAAAAGGAAGGAAATAATACTCCGGACACACCGTCTACGTCGCACGGTGCTCAATGGTGCTACTCCTTAGTTACTATCCGCGATTACAGAATATTCGAAACACGTAAGCTCCAAACAGAGCATGTGACCCCACGAATGTGAAAAATGCAAACAAGGGATCGGCAGCCGGGCACAGTCGATCCCGGCATCATCTAGACTATGTTCTACCAACTGGATAAGGGGGTAATCCACAGGTATTTTCTAAAAATTTTTGGCCGAAAATTGAAAAAGAATTGGACTTTCAATTTTTTGTGTGAAAAATGTCTTCCTGTCAGTGATAATCCATCCATTTTAGTTGCAATCTCAAGAACAATCTTAGAGCACATCGGGTCCAAATTTGAAGTCTATATCCCCTTATACTTTTCCGTATAAGCATGTTTTGCGTGCGAGACTTTTGCAAAAATTGAAATGTTTCGTAACTTGGTCAATATTGGTATAAAATATTGTTTACACAAAAATAAGCAAAAAATAAAAAAAATTATTGCAAAATTTATTTTCATTTTGCAGATAATTGTAGAATAAAACATTAAAAAAAACATTTATGAAAGGTTTTGATAATTTTTTATTAGAAATACAAGCTTTTGTGGCAGAAAATTCGCCAAAGATGTGTTCAATGGACTCGATAACAAATAAAATACATAAAATTAAAATAAGAAAACAAAAGAAATGTTCTGCGTTTTTGCTCATGCCTTTGACTAAATCTGTCATAACTACGGAACCTAATGTCCGTTTAGTTCAAACTGGAAGCAATTGACAAGTTTTATATTTCAAGCTAAAAACTAGAAATGAGAAACACAATTTGCCAAGTATAACCGTGTCTAACCCACAAAAAACCTTAAAACTTTGTTCAAAGATCTTATAATATCATGATACATTAAGACAAAATTATTGGCTTCAAAAATCCTTCGGGTTAGTGGATTAACCCCACTGCAAAATAGTGTGATTTCAATAACGGTCTTTTAGATTTAAATATTCGTGACCAGGCTAGTCTTTTCTGGGAGTCACGTCTGTATGTTAACCCGTTCGATCTGCCTAAAGCGCCCTCCTACCGTTTACTTAAGTCTTTGAAACAGACTAGCACTCGGGTTACGACTGAAGTTCATGCCGTTTTGAATTTGCTATTTCTTTAGTTGGCCTGTCCCCTAACACCCCGGCCCCCCCCGACTAGGAGCAAAAAAATATGTTGACACTGATGGGTGTTTGATGCACCCTAATAGGTAACATTGCCTCGAAATATGAAGTACCAAACCATAGGTCAGTAGATGATAACGAGATACCGTTAGTGTTTTTTAAACAGAATAATGTTGACCCTCGGTTTTGGTTACCAGAACTAACTTCAGTTCCTTGACTGATCTGTTATGAAACGTCTACCTCTCGTAAAACCCTGCCTAGTGGAACAAAGGTATTGGTTGTTGTTGTATGGTTTGGCATGACTGACAGGTCGCGACCTTCGTGATGACATACCATCTCTGTCTGTCTGCTGCAAAGCATACACGATGGGAAGAGATTGCTCCAAACAATTTTACTCACAAAAAAAAACAAGACAGTGGTCAGATTTGAAACAAACTCGTACTAAACGGCGACACAAAATGTAGGTAAAGCGGCGAACCAGTACTATTGCGACAGATAAAAGATTGATGCAGTGAAAGTAAATTGATTAATGGATTGGTCAACATGTGTTTTTCCAATAGCTGTTAAAACGAGGGAAATCCCTAGTATTAGTGGTTCTGGTGCTATAAATGGGTGATGTTTCAAATGCACTACTTTCAGGTTTCATTTGAAGCGGATGTTTTTCTGCGCCATTGACACCTCTTTCAAAAAAATCGTGTTCAAAAATGGCGTGGTTGTAGGCGAAAAACTGAATATTTTGGGGGTGGTCCCGAAAATGTGTCATGCGTTTGTCGAAATTTTATAAAGAAGGGCATAACTTTTTCATTTTAGTTATATTAAGGTGATTTTGCGTTGGCTATACCCATGGGTTTTCGGGACAAGGAATTGATGAAGATTTCAAAAGAACTTAAATAATCACAACACTGCATTGAGGGGGGTCTAAAAATTTGTTGAGCGTTGGTCGAAATTTTAAAAAGGGCTAACTCATCAGTTGAAGTCATATGAGGTGGTTTTGGTGTCATATCCATGTTTTTGAGTTGAGCAGTTGATGCACAATGTTAGAAATAATTTCATACCTTACAATGTACCTCCACAATTGCTAAAATTTGACAGATTTTTAACTTGTTTTTACCCAGAAAACAAATTATGTTAGTTTTAGTAGGTTGTGAATTATAAGGTTTTTGACTTTTTTGTCTTATGGGATGTCAAAAGGAAATGGAGGATGTACTGATGAATGATTTTGTCTTTGCAGTCCTTGCAGAGACAATCAAACAACCAAACTGGTGCCAGCTTGTCATGTATTACTGAATGTGCGAATTCATTCCTCATGGGGCTGAAGATTTTAGCATGGTTCATTTTCAAAATAACCCTCCCCTTCTCAAAAATAGTTTGAAAAAGCAACACAGGCTATGTTGCGTGGGAATTTGCCACAACTTCATGAGGATTTTGCAGTGAAAAATGGAAAAGTCATGTCACATACATGTCAAATATTCTTTGAGCCACTGGAACCAACTTAACCAGTTGAGAAGAACATTCTACACTGTGTAATGCTGCACCAAGATGAATTAGAAGAGCAAGTAAAGAAGGCAACTGAGGACAAAGTCATGAAGAGTACTCTGAACTGAAGTGTCCTACAGGAGGCACACCTCCTCACATGACGTTCAAGCTCGTCCACTCCACCAACTTCGAATCAAAAAAAACCCAGCATCTGCATGCCAAACTAGGATGATATGATGGGAATTTTCCACGTCTCAGAAGTTCCAGCTAAACTGAGTTCAAGCTCATATGCTACACAGTCCAACTGGTCATGTGGTCTGAAACAGAAGTTGCCCCCGATTGATGACTTGCATTGTCATATGGGGATATTGGCAATGTCAGGAAATGGTAAATTGGGATTGCCTTGATAACAATTAATGACGGGGAAATTTAACAGTGGATCATCTGGAAGTTGGTGTGCGTTGGGAATAACCATGAATGACCAGATGTATCACGAATGTGAGAATCGTGCAATTATACCATGTAACATTACTTGGAGTATGGGGATCTTAGCAAACGATAAGTATTGACATTTGTAATGTGTATTAGACAATTGATGCCTTATTCCAGGCATTTTACTGAATGGATACAGCAGACATTGTAAGTTCTGTATCGCTGAAAATAATCCAGTATTGACACTGAATTTATTGCATATGTACATACTGTAATTGTGGGTACATACAGTAATTGTGGGTACTACATGTAATTGTATTTCAGTTCATATTAAATGTTACATAAGAAATGTTGGTTGAATATTGTTGTGAACTGCATTCGGATGTCGATGCCATGTTAATGGGGATGGTGTTACCTATATTCTGTCATTGTTACAGTATGTATGTAACCCTTAGGCCCAGGCCCTTAGCCTTAATACATTAAAAAATAGTAAGTAAATAACAATTCAAGTATTTTGCAAGGTTGTTTCAAGTATTTTTACAAATATAAATCAATTTCCCCAACCTCAAAACATGGATTATAGACACTAAAACCACCTCATATGACCTCAAATGATGAACTTATGCTATTTTTCATGAAAATTTTGATCCAAATGCTCAACAATTTGGGACCCCATAAACAAATTCAGTTTTGGTGAATATTTTAAGTTCTTTTGACATTTTTAACAATCCTTGTCCTCAACAAACTGTGGGAATATAGACCCAAAATCACATCCTTAATATGACTTCCAAAAATAAAGTTATGCCCTTCTTATGAAAATGTCGACCAACGCGTGACAAATTTTGGGACCCCCTAAATTCAGTTTGTGTGGCCGGCCCACGCCATTTTTTTAACCGATTTTTTTTGAAAGAGGTGTTCAAAATGTCAGAAGAACATGGTGCTTCAAATGCGGCCATGAAAGTAGTAAGCATGGAACATCACCATTTTTTCACCCGTGTATAGCCCAAATAATACTAGTATCATGTCATCGACTTAGTGGCGATCAAGTACCCGCTACGAAGCCGGTTTTCTGAACGGGAACAATAGGACCAAAACTAATGTTGTCTTCCAAAATTCCTTAGCAAATACTTCAGTTTCCTAAAATCTCGAGCCGGTGGTACTAGTAATACTCTTTCAGTAGCACTTCTGGAATAGTAGAGGTCTAATTGTGAGTTAAAATGAAAAAAAAAGGAAGGAAAAGACTAATGACACACGCTGCGTCTCACGTTGATCAATGGTGCTACTTCTTCGTTTACTATCCGAGATTACCAGAATCTTCGATCACGTAAGCTCCAAACAGGAGCATTGTATGAACGAATGTGAAAATTGCCAACAGGGATCGGCAGCCTGTCACAGTCATTCCGGCATCCTGCTAGAGTTTGTAAACATGAATGCCGCTGCTGAGATAGGAGCCCGAAAGAATGGATAGGAGCCAAAAGGAAAATTGCGATTTTTCCTTTCAAAAGTATAATCGCTGATTGATAGTATTAGCTTGACACGTCATGCCCCGGGAGCAGACCGGGGCTATGCGGGATAAGTATTATAGATCTCGCGGGGGTTTTTTCGAGCAAAAAACCTGTCGGGAAAAAAAGTTTCACTTACCGACCTCCTTTTTGGTATATTCCGACTCCTTGGGTGTTATTATCATGAATATAAATTATTAGGAACAAAAAAAATAAAAGCAATACTGAGGATTATAAAACAGTTTTCGACAGTTTTCGATTGTAGAATTGTAATAAAGGCAAATTTAGTATACTTCTGTGCCTTCAATTTTCTTTATTTTGCGCCCAGTTATTGACGCAAAACATCCTCGTAAGTACACTGACATAACCTGCCCATCCGTTATAAAATAAGATCAGTGCCATTGGTATGGATTTGTAAGTTAAGGTGGAGTAAATGCCAGTTTAAAAATGCGTGATGGAACCCGTAATAGCTATAGAATACTTTAATGCTCTGACCTATACACGACCCACAACCCAATATGGAGGGTCTAGTCAGAGCAACCTCAGACTATGATAGTACTAGTGCCTTCGTTAACCCTAACGAGGCGAGAGGACATTGAAGCCCAACGACAACGTGGTACTGGTCGGAAAATGCGTTTCGTGCATCTGGCCGTCAACAACTATGTTTTTGGGTTTTTTTCGCGCAAATGACTCTCATTGCGTTTCATTGCCATCTGGACGTCTTCCCGGAGAATGACGCGATGCGTTTGTTGCATCTGGGCGTTTCCGAGAATGCCGCGTGGCGTTTCGTTGCATCTGGCCGTTCCCGGAGAATGACGCGATTTGGTTTGTTGCATCTCGGCCGTTATTGGCTGGAATGATGCGATGTGTTTCGCTGCATCTGGGGCGTCTTGCCCGCAGAAGGAGCAATGATTTTCATCAGGCAGGTGACAATGATACAAAGGCCATAGACAATTCGATTTCGATGAGTGATTTTTTTTATTTTAGGGGGTGCACCATTTTCGATCAGCTATTGGGTTAATTATGCATAACACGTATTCATGACGTAAAACCGGAGCATGACGTAGCATAATAGCGCCCACGCACGACTATGATGTACCGTATAGCGCAACCTCACGACTGGCGAACTAGAAGCTACAAATTTCATGCAGCTCAGTGTGTTTTTATTATGTATTTATATTATTTATTTATTTACCCTGGTTTTGATTGCATTTCACGCGATTTTGTGAACTGGCCGTCTTTCCGGTAAAGGGCGCGATGTGTTTCGTTGCATTTGGGCCGTCTTCCGGGAAAATGGCGCGATGTGTTAGTTGCATCTGGGCGTCTTCCGGGAAAATGCGCGATTGTGTTCGTTGATCTGGGCCGTTATTGAAATTACGCTACTAATTCCTGTGCCGGGTAAAACGGCCGAGATGCAAGAAAACGCAAGCTTTGGCTCTCGTTGCACTCTGGCGCCGTTTAAAAATAAAAATAGATTGCTTTGCTTGCATTTGGGACGCGGCCGAGCAAAACGACCCGGGCTGGTTAGGTATAATCCCTGTGATATTGCTCAAATGGGCATATGTGTGATTAAACGTCTGAATGCATAGAACTGTTCTCTTGGTACCGAATACTAACCAACATCGACTTGGGAATTTTTTTTCTTGTAAATTTTACCGGTCTGACGTCACGTACGTAATGAGGCGAACAGCGCCACTACATTGCTATTTGCATAAATTATGTGCTACGAATTCTGCGACGATGTTTGGAAGGTGAATATACTCTGCCACATTTTCTTGGACTGTTTTATAATGTAACAGCCCGCTTCCCCGCTAAAACAGCGCACCGTCGCGTTGCACGTAGACCCGTACGCGCAATGACACGATCACAATATTGTTTTTACTAGTTTATAGTTGATCAATCAATTTATCTGTTAGCATCAAGGTTAATAGCTCCCCTAAATGTTTTTATTCATATTCTTTAAAAATTTCAAAATAATTTCAATAAAGAAACATTGGTGTCCCTGATAGATATTACATCCCTGTTAGATATAGACCTGTCAACACACATCTCGTTCAGATTAAAATAGTGGAAGATTTTTGAAGAAAAGATTTGGAAACGCAGCCTCTACTTAACCATTCAACTTGCCGCAGTACAAACAGGAATCAGAAGGTTGCCACCCCTACCCATTGCTTTGGGAGGGGCGCGTTGCCAACGCGTATAATTTTTCACCTACTGCATGTCACAAATGTGTATCGATGGATGCCATGGGAACAAGCCTCTGGGCTCTCCCATTGTATAATTAAAATCGCCGTACAATGCCAATTTTCGCTTTTAACAGATAACAAAAACGAACGAGTTGTCGCCCCATTGAGCAATATAAGGTTTTCTCGCTCTCCGAGGTCAAATTCCCATGTGCAAACCATTGTAGAACTTCGATTGTGTGCATTACTACTGTGATTAAACGGTTTCACACTGTCTTAGCAACTACCGCACAAAGCGGACCCACGTGGCACCGCTAGCTACTCCATTTTGGGAAAAGGAGAAGATTTTTATTATGATCTTTGCATTACTTAACTATCTCAACAACTAAATGCCTGATGATGTTCATTAATGTCTCGATCATTTTATATTCGATGATGCCTTGGGGAAATCAACGACAAAGAGTGTATTTTTTCGGGGTAATTTTCCATACTGCTTTCATGGGCCTTGGGCGGTAACTAATTACCAACAGTATGCTTTAATGTAACGCTGGTGCCCTGTGCCTTTGGTTTCGGCTTATGCGCAGTGTGAGACACCATATCGCAAGGAACCAGCGGAGCTGTAAATGCAAGGTGATCAATTGGCAGCAAGTGGAAATACTGCAATAAGATTAATCTTGCTCACTCCCGCGGCCCCCAAATTATTTCCCGCTGCACAATTTATCGAGTGGGGTCAGGGAGTTGAGACAAGATTCGTTCCTTCTTGCCTTGTCCACCACCAATCATGTTTGGAATTAAAATGGCGTATTGTCGCCCAATTTTCCTTCTATATACGTCACTTTATCATCTACAGCTACATTTTTCTATTTTTATACAACACACAAAAATCAATGAAAAATAAGTGGTAACAAGAGGTGGTTGAGAAATATTGTCAAGGTTTTCTGCAGCAACGGCAGCCAAAGCTAGAAGTAAACGGGACTACCACGCATAAAGGGCTGGGTCCAGCCTAGGGCAGGGTCTGAAAGGGGTGGGGAAAAGTCTGAAGTATGCAGTGTTTCTTTTTCGTAAGTTCTAAACTCGAATTTATAGTACTTGACATTTTTTTGGCGGGGAGGGAGTCTGGCCCTCTATTAAATAGTCCAGTCTCAGTTTGTGATGGGAAAATAACATACCAGTGTTTACTCCTATAGGTTATTATTAATTACACACCCACACACACCCTCACACACACACAACACACACACATACACACACACACACATTTTTATAATTATATAGCCTATAGGCCTATAAAAACTCATCTGATTTTTTCAACCTGTTTTCACGCAATCAGGTAAAAAAAAAAAACAACTTAAACATTTTCTTTTGGCTTTAGAAAAAATCAGTTGTAGCCGAAATATTCTGTGAATGATCGCTATATATAGCTCATATATCAGATGACGTCTATTTGGTTTCAATCGACATCTACGGCGGTACGGTAAGTATGTAAAATCACTTTTCTAAATTGAAAAAAATTGGCGTCAGCGTTTTGCCAATTCCTCAAGACTGGAATAAATACCGAAATGCATTGTGGGGGGAAAAGAGATGCGGCCCGTAGCGATTGCGTGTACTTTTTTCGTGTTTCTAGCCGAAGTACCCGACAAAAACGTTCACTTTTCTCGCTAGGTTCTATAGGTTCAGACCCAATACGATACATAGTAAACAACACATAGTAACGGAAAACCCTCTGATGCAAAAATCTCCTTAGAAACCCCTCGTTTTCCGGAGATTATTTGAGGTTTAGTTTCATTTCATGCATTCGCTATACGGACTGATAACGTTACTCTCTCGCGCAGTACTAATTTAAGATAATATCTTTCGCAGACTGTGACCCAGACTAGACACTTTCGTACCGCCGTAATCGACATCGTGGACACTTGTCCCAAGCACGTGATTCATGCACCAAACTTCACGTTCCTCCCACCGGCGTCTGCGGTCGGTCCGTGTTAACATCCGGTTGCCAGAAAGTTCACACGAGGTAAAGCAACCGACGTCCATTTTATTTAAAAGCAATCGCACAGCACATCGACATGGAGGACAACCAAAAAACGTTGTGATGACCAGTTAGGATTGCTTTTGAAGCCAGATCAATGAACATATCATGGTATAATAATGTTACCTCTATTGGAATACCATTCGAATACCAATTCGACTCGAACGTAATTTCACACATTTCAGAAATCAAACTGGCGATTCAATGCAAGTCTAGTACTTTTTCGCCCATCGTCTTCGACACAGAAATCGAGTCACTTTCAAGCTCCCTCCGATTTTTGAATAGAAAACCTTCGGATCGCCAGTGCAGTCTCTCTGTGTAGAATATTTACACTACATATTAAAGCGTTTTTAATGATATACTACCAAACTTCAATGAAATATTGCAAAGTTGAACACTAATTGAATTTCGAAATAGCTGCCGGTTGTCTTAGCAGATTCTTGTCGTCTGCTGCCATTTTTCACCGTTAATGAGGTAAGGATGGGCCCAAAACCCACCCTCGGCGGGTTGCCTGTGTCCGCTACAGAAGTGTGTTTTGGATCCAAATCATCTATTTATGCAGCTTATTTTGCTCAAAAAACATAGTTTTACCTACTTTTTGGTGCACTTTCAACGAACATCGGCATTGATGAAGCAAGCAGCCGCTGTCGGGAGTGGCTCTTACCGAGCTTCGACTCTCCCTCCCTTTGATGCATTCTGGGCTACGGATGGTCAAATGTGAGGCGTCCCAATCAAATGCGTATGCAGTGCGTATCCCGTTTATTGTACTGCGATCCTTGATACGCTAGTCCACGCCGACTTTAAGCAGTTCCATTACGCTCGACAAAAACAACTTTGTTCCCCCGCTATTCCGATAGTCATCCCTACTCCCTAGAACAGCTGATCGGCAACGTCATCCACACGTTAGCCAATTAGAAAAGCCGATTACAATGTGATCGAATATTTTCATCGAGTAGCAATGGCGGCTTGCTCTGAAAACCTCCTTGTTTTTACCCCGTAATTTCCCTCATATATCGAAGCCCTGCCCTCCTTCCAACAATTTAACCTTGTTTTCTAGTAACGGATTTATAGCTACGTCGATACAGGTTAGTACGATAAAAATGGACGCATTTTTAGTGCCTAGTGGTTTTTCGAGCCAAAAACCTTGATGAAAAGCGATGTTTTTAGCACTTTTCAAAAATTATTTTCACCTTGTTATTTTACCCCGTAATTTCCCTCATAAATCGAAGCCCTGCCCTCCTTCCAACGATTTAACCTTGTTGGAAAAGCTTAACGGGAGCTATTTAACCTTGTCGGCTAGCTTAAATCTGATGGAAAAGTAATTTTTCTTCCCTATATATATGATCGTGGACCCCAGCCAGGGCCCAAAGACAGGATCGCCCAAGAAATTATGGCCCAGAGTATAGTCGGGGACAGAAACCCTTTGACGAGCGCGTACTTCCTGGTTCTCTGCGTATTTACTGCAGAAAAAACGCATAAGTTTGCCTTTGATTGGCCATCGAAGCGATAGATCTGCTGTTGCTGGGTCACCACCAACGCACCATACACGCTGATACTCCGCCCACTTTTTTTACAACCAGGAACTTGGGAAGTACGCGCTCGTCAAAGGGTTTCTGTCCCCGAGTATAGTATAACTCAACTGCAAAAGACTAAAGTCTTTTGATCAATGATGCATCAATTGCCTGCATGGCCTGCCTGATCATGAAATGTGACTGATTGTGACCTCACACATGCACATGGCATGCTCACGAAAATCCCATAGAATAACCTACCTTACAAGCTTCCAAGTGACCCCTTGTATCTCAGACGAATCTTTCAAAACACTTTAATCACAAGTGTGACTTACGTCTGGAGTTTTATCTCGTTAGACTTGGAATTCGTGTCTACAAACATGACCAAATTTACATTCATCATTCATTTATTTTGAATTTCTGGAGATAAGTGTGCCGTTCAACAACAAACATATATTTCATTATTTTACCATTTTTTCAAACAATCGTGTTCATCAGTGTTCATAAACCGTTTATTGTTCCATAACATCATAATTGATTTTTTTTGTGTATTTTTTGGGGGTAAATTGGGCTAAATTTCTGTTTCATTCAATTAAATATATTGAGTAAGGTTAAAGGTCACCTGAACGTCATTTTGTATTTCCGCCAATTTCGCAGTTTACGGGATTTTGCAGTTGTTTAAGTTGGTATTTACTTTAAAGAGAGTTGGAAGTGTACTCCAAAACTTCATTGAAAAAAAAATTAAGTTATTTATACATCTTTCTAGCGAGGGTATGTATCAAATAACAGTGTATGAACCACAAATTCATGATATAATATTGACATAAATCATTTTCTGGTAGCAGAATTCGGAAGACATGAAACTGAAAGGTGCACACAACACAAAAGATGGGGATGAATTTAGTATTCTGCCACCACATCCTTCAACTTGATCGAGAAACTCTATCCGTCAACTGCGCCAGTTTTTTATGGATAGCGCGTTCCGTAGCGTTGCACATCGTCCGTACGTACCTACCTCCTTCCTACAACTCCAACAACGACTCAAAATTTATTGTCATTGACATAAGTGTGCCGTGTGGTACATTATGTCATTCACGTACATCCCGCACCCGACAAAATTTTTGTCTCACATTCTCCAATAATTTTCACGCTTCATGCGAATAAATATTACCTGATTCCACCTTAAAAGTATTCCTGGGAGTGTTATCAACAACAGGATAGTCGTATAAATATCTTCATCAACTTTTTATGAAGTGAAATTTAATGAAATTTCAAGACTTGTACTTAAGATTCTGACTGGTGACCAAGTCCTGATTTTGTATTGCCAGGTGCTTTTAATGAAAGCTTTAGCTTGTATTTAAAATTGATATTACTG
>JAMKCH010039196.1:0-57069 GCA_023653785.1 Ophioderma brevispina
CCCTGATTTTGTGAAGTCACTGATTCATGGAAGATAAATGCACTATAGTAGACATCATGCACTAGCCTAGGCTAGTACATTAGCCTTGGGTGTGAGCCTAGTATGCGCTGATGCATAACTTACTAAGTAGCATCCGCTCGGACGGCTCAGTTGTGAACAACAGCAAAAGCGGGCAAACGCTAAGTGAAACTTGGCAGCCTCAACGGATAAACAGTCTGTTGAGGCTGAATTGGCAACCTCACAAAAGAAACAGGCGCATGCAGTTTATATGGTGAGGTGCTGAATTCACTATCTCTTCGCTTCTGCGTTTTACACTAAGCCAACTAGAAATACTCACCCTTAAATGTTCGCTTAGTATACATGATACTACAACCTACTAGCTAGTTGATCGCTTAGACTTCTGTTCAAAATTAGCCCTGGATGGTGGATGTGCGTTTAGTGACCCAGGTTGACTGGCAACCCAATGATTTGACAGATTCAATTCTTACTGCACGCTCATAACTGTGAGCTACTGTGGGGCAATCCCAAAGATTCAATTCAAAGATTGGACACTGGCCATGGATTGGACTAGTCCGTAGCTAAAACTAGGTATTGTGGTGTATAACTATGCTTACTAGTATAGCCTAGGACATGAAAGTTCCAATTCGACAGACTAGAACCTACAGGTTTTAAACTAAAGTTTTATTACTTGAGTTGAGGCTAAGTATTGGCCTAATTTAGACATTTAGTAACCCGGGTAGCAAAAACTGGGCTTTTGTGTTGATGATTTCCCCTTTGTGATATGTACAAGAATTGCCCTCGAAGTCAGCTTATCAATTCCATTCATCGCCGAGAAAGGGAAGATGGCCGGAAGACAGGCAGTTCCGTATCAACCACGGTATAGCTCTGCGTGTGCACTTTACAATGCTCGGCAGATGGCCATTCATCAAATTTGACCAGAACTTTCTCGTTAAAAAATGCAGGCTACTGTTGCACGGGGTTTACGTTAAGCCAATAGGAGCATTGTAGTCTATAATTTTGAAGCCCAAATTTCCAAAAATGGCTTGAGATTTGCGGTTTTCTGTTCAAAATTGAGCTAAAAAACAGGGCACTTTTTTCGACAAACACAAAAACCCCCCCGTTTTTCAAGTGTACTACATGGTATAAAAAATGGTTGTCTTTTTAGTTCACACAAACTTTGCACCGTGTAACTAAATTTGCACAGCGCTATAACATGATGTTTCTTATCTTCACCTACTTCTGTTCGATCGTGCTTCAACCAATAATATTGCGATATTTTCGGCTCCATCCCGTAGAACTTTTTTGCTTTGTTTACTGTTTCAAAACATCCACTTCCGTGATCTCGAAATTCCCGGTGCGCGCATGCGCTATGCGTTTGCTCTAGGGTGGAATCACCCACCAGACAGTCGCTCATGTACTGTGGACAAAAGCCCACTCAGTGCTTTATACACAGGTGAGAAGGTTCTTAAATGTTACGATCCTCAATAGACAACCAGTGCAATTTACACTAATGGAGTGATATGAAAGGATCTGGGATTGTGGATATCACACCGAGCCACATTTGTTTTGCAGCATTGTACGATTGAGTGACTTTTTGAAACACCATTAAATAGAAGGTGGCAATAATCCAAGCGAGACAGGATTAGTGACCAAATGACGTTAGCACAGGTATCAAAGTCTATGAACCTACGATTACGGTATTGCGAATTTGCCATTTTGAACGGCTTATGGTAGGTTGGTGATATGTTCTGGAAAGATTCATAATTGGATCAAAGACAACACCCCCGATTACGGATACTGGAAGATGCTGGGATAATAAATCACCAAGGGGAAGATTGATAACAGCCAAAAGAGTGGGTGTTTCAGGGGGGTAGGACACGATATTGCTGGATTTGGCATTGGGATTTCCAAACGGATAATTTGGGGAAGTGTATACGTGCATTTACTATGCAGTCTCGGTCCCAGTGACATTAAAAAATCATCTCTTAAACCTTTGTTCAAAAGATATTAGTAATATCATGATAAATTAAAGAACAAATTATGGACTTCAAAATCCGTCGGGGTTAGTGGATAAACCACTGCAAAATAGTGTACATTTCAATAACGGTCATTTAGAATTTAAATATTACGTGACCAGGCCTAGTCTTTAGTCAAGTCTGTGTGTAACCTTTCGATATGCGTAAAGAGCGCCCTCCTACCGTTAGTCTTTTGAAACAGACTAGCACCCGGAAGTTGATGCCGTTTGAATTACTGTTGATGTTAGGGTGGACATGTCCGTACCCCCCCCCCACGGGGTGTTGTACGATGAAATAATAAAAAAAACTCTGTCTTGGCTGGATTGAGTTTGAGTTTGTTTTTTATCATCCAAATATTTATGTCATTGACCCCATTGAGCAGGTTTGAAAATTGCACAAGTGGCATCACCCTGAACAGTGGGATCAACTTCAGTATAAACTGAAGTCATCAGCAATAAAGTTGTATTTCAAATTTATGCGACGAAGAATAGGCAATAGCATGAGTGTAAAGCACACAAACCCCAAAGGGCCTACAACAGCCCCTGGGGTAACCACTTTGAACGGTTATAGTGTCAGAGTAATCCTGATGAATGAAAAGTGAGACAGGCATGATCTATTCTCCAAATAGGTCTTGAACCATGTTTGTGCCGTGAAGTAAGCTCCAGTAATCCAAATTCATACCAAAAACAGCATGGTCAGCAGCGTGGTTAACTTGTGCAAATCAAAGGGTAGTGAACTCAGCCCTTGGGTGATTAGCATGCCCTGCCTCATAGTGCACGCTTTGACGCTTTATTTCCGTTTCGTCTATGGAGCCCAGCTATGGCTCCCGGTCGGAGCATATCTCTTTTACACCGGCAATATAAATATTTTTAATCAGCAAATATGTTTAATATGACGGGTTGTTTTACCGATCGGGGTATGAACTCTCCACGAACGCTTCCATTGCGACCATTACAAACCACAAAACCAGTACCTATCAATTACTTTTAATGCCGTTGTCATACCCAAGTTAGATATTAATTGATTGTGTAGCCAAATTTAGCAATTTCAAATTGCTTATATCTTTACAAGGAGAAACACTTGTATCAAGGAAAGCGACTGTTGCGAGGCTTCTCATCCCAATCCACCACCAGACAGAGTCCAAATACCATCATTCTCTTTCAAACAACTTTGCTAAATTCCTCCAGGCAAGAGTTCTATATGAACACCCATCCGAAGTTTCTTACAGGTAACAAATTAATTAATTATAGGGTTAGAGTCTGTTTATTTTACAGCAAGAAATAAAGCACTTGTTTCCTGTAGATTGCAAAGGGGGTGGGTATATATGGTACTTTTTTCTTTTCCCTATTAAATTGCATTGGCAGTAGGTATTTGAATATTTTTCCCTCCAGCAATTTGTTTTTAAAAAATGCCAAGAAAGAGAAATTACAGTTGATATATCCATGTACTTGTATGATTAAACAAAACCACTTACACATCAAGCGTAGTAACTGATTAAGATTTTTATTTTAAGGACGTTGCCCAAACCTGGTTTTTTGTGGTGAGGGGACCACTTACAAAATTCAAAAATGTTCTAATAATTTGAGAGAAGAAAGAAGAAACTACGGAAATACAACACAAATATTGCAAGGGTTCGCGTTTGTGTGAGAGAGGAAGAGGACCACACCCAGCCATGGGCCACCTTTGCTTGTCACTATGTCACTATGTACCCATGACTTGGAAATAAATCGGTATATGAACTATAGGTCGATTCGCGTGTGATACGTTCGTCCCCCTGGAGTTTTGGACCTTTAATTAAGTCGGAGATGGGAAAATGAAAGAATTCAAATGCCCGTGGGCCACGCCGGATTATCTTGGAGGAGGACAATTCGGTCATATAACTCACTCACCTGCCACTAAATACAATTTCATTCAGGTATGGAAAGCACAATAATGTATTTCAGGCCTTAACATTCCTCAACAATAACATGATTAAAAGAAGTCCCGCGCCTCAATGAATTTTCACCTCCGCAAGAATGGTTACGGGGTCACATTCAGATGATCGAGGTATAAAATATAAATATATGAATGATAAATGTGCCTATTCAGACAATGTTTTGACCCCACTTTTTCATTTTTCATAATGCTAAAGAGCATTACATGTCATATTAAATCTTATCCCAAAAAGATCATATGTCAATACATCATCTGAATCATGATAACATATTATTCACATATCACATCGTGTAAATGTTCATTCTTCTCAATTAAACATTTAATATATCTCATTATTAGCACAGAGATCATTACATGTAATATTGCATTATTATTCCATAATTGAATATTATTCTAAAATAAATATCATGGGAAAATTGAATATAATATTCCAAAAAATTTAAAAACATCATCTCATATCATTTTAAACAGATTGCACAATATCACATCGTGTAACCTGTCATCTCATTTAAATTACTGTTATATTGTAGTGATATTACATTCTATCATATTTCGATACATCATCTCATATTATATGGAAACATATTACACAGTATCACACGCAGTTTTTTCAGCTTTTCAATATCTCATTTGACACATAAGGATCATTATAATTTGACCAATCTTGACTTTTTCATGTCCGGGTAATCATGATGCTGTATCAACCTAAACCTCCAAGAACAGTTAAGACGAAGGAAAACACCAGCATTTCTGAAATAAGAAGACAAGAGAAAGAAAGTCGGCAAATGCTTTCCTCGAGCGACAGAAGAAGAAGGGCCCAGGCGTGTGTGTTGATCTGTAAGGCACTCAAGTTGAGTTGTTGTAAAGAAGAACTTAACCAGAACATTTAACAGCTTTGAAAATTGTACTAAAGGAAAAAAATCAGTCAATTTGTGTATGCATTATGCAAACAATTTCCGGCTTATACCCGATTTTCTTTTTTTAAGACCTACCACTATAATAGTGCTTAACCAACAACAAAATATGTAATTCTATCGACCAATAAACACTAACTTTTGGCGAGGGGGCTGTATTGCCCTTATTCATATGAGATGCAGTAGACACGCAGGTTTTGTAAACACACACAGCCGGTATCTTTTGGTTTCTACATGCTTTTATCGTATGTATTGTGGCGAGTAGTAGAAATATCTAACTGTATATTTGCAGGCTTCCAAATCAAATAACACAATAGTGGTTGAAATAACATCTATCATACCTTGACCTGTTGTGGTTTTTATATGATAGGCTGTGTCCCACTGTTTGCTTAACATAGGCCTACTAGTTTATTTTCAAAATTCGTCCTTTCTAACATGCACAGCAGCAGGTGGAAAACCCGACTAATATTGAAATATTATGCCGCTTTTTTCACCATTCATAAGTGATTTACTTTAATCTCACTCACCCCGTCTCAATATACCTTGAAATTATTTTTCAAAATAATCCTGTGTGTTAAAGCACGTGCGTATCTTAACGTAACTGTCATGTAATTAATTTAAGCGAAGATTAAACAAAAATACATAAAATATGGCCCGACCTAAAAAAATTGAGTTGATTTTATGCAAATGAATTATTTTTGTACAAAATAATTTCCTTAACTTTGTGACACGTCGCGAAACAATAAAATGCATTAAAAACACAGGGCGATCGTTTCTGCATATAAATGTGTACAAGACTGTATCCGATTATCTGCACTCACTTACATTCAACAAATAAAAAAGAGACGAAAGGTCTACTGAATTCACACAAAATGCAATAACAAATTTACAACTTTGCTATTATTGCTAGTATTATCTAATTGTTGGCTAGAAGATCCAAATTTTGAAAGTTGAAAACCAAACCCTTTAAAAAAAAACAATCCTCTTTGTTTGGGTAACTGTTAGTCAAATTGGAGTCACCGTATACGTTGTTGGCCTACTTCGCTTTAATGCGTAAACCATTCCTCACATTGTCAAGCTATGATACAAAGATTACCACAACTCCAATATTTTAGCACTTCCAATCTAGTACCCTTAATCAACTCTCCAAATTGTTATATTAATCATCTGTATAAGGTACACTCCTGCAATAGTCTGCAATAACGCAGGGCCCATCCCTGTTTAAATTATCATTGTTCAGAACTGAAGTATCATGCATGATATTTTCACTCCTTCAAACTGTGGTAACCTGTACAATCCTTTAACCTTCAGGAGTCTACCATTCAATATAGAATTTTTGCTATATAAATAAAAAAATTCCTTAAAAAGGAATTGCACGCAATCGTAATGAATCATGTTTTGTGGCAGGTTGTAATTTTGTTGCCATATAGTTAGGCCTTATGGTAGTCGTAAAATTGTTGAATGATTTGTTAGTATTTGGCAATTATTTGGAAAGGAATTGCAAGGCAGGATTGCAAGAAGAGAGAAGCAGGATCGGTTTATAGGTTTCATAGATTGGTTTATTTCTATTTAAATATATTTAAGTTTTTTATTTTTTTCTTTTTTCAATTTTTGAAATTGGTATTGTTGATACAAGGTTAACATTACACACTAGTCATGTGATTCACTTAAGGTAAAATACAGAGTTGTGTAAACAAGTTTTAGGATTACACTTGTAATGGGAGGATTGTCAGGCTCCCACTCTAGTGATATTGTTTGAAGTTGAAGTGAAAACTAGGTACAGTGTATTTAACAGTTGTTAGTAATAAATACTACAGGAAAGTACCACAATACATGTTATCTCAGAATAGTATACTGATATACTTAATATTTACAAATTTAAGTTTAACAAAAGATACTGGTATAGCAAATGAAAGTGCAAAAATATATACAGAAATATACACGAATCATGTACATATAAACTGGGAGGAAGTTTACTGGATGATGTGGTATAAAGATTGCTATAATTTCAGAGGGTGTTTTGAGTCTATCCTTAAAAACAATTCATAAGTTTCAGTGGCCATATTTATTTCAATGAGGGTCTAATTTTTCCATAAGTCTATTTTTGACTCACAAGAAATTTGACTTTAATACTCTTTATGTTCTTTAGGTGCTAGTTTTAAAGGCTGACTCAGAGATTGAAATCTATTGTTTGTGTTTATTAATTAAAAATAGTCATGTAAGATCCAGCTAGCCACCTAAATACTTAGTTCCAAAGTAGAGATGGATTGGTATTTTGTTTTTCAGCAGTAATTCATATATTTAAGTATACAGTGTAATAGGATATTGTGATTAAAACAAAATTTTGGATCCGGATTTTTATGATAAAGTGTGATGTTGAGAATGAAGGCCTTTGATTTGAGCTAGTTATTGACACAGTGACCAGTATATGGAGAAGCAATATGTAAATACAAACTTGATGTGTTTGAGAAATTGAGTGCGCCCTCCTTGGGAAATCTTTGAATCGGGCCTTTAAGGTTTCTAGCATGTGTATGAGTATTTGTGTTAATTATATAAACGTAAGTTTATGATGTGTTACGTTTAAGTGAAAACTTGATATCTACAGTTGAATAGATGATAACGTCGATTGCTGTAAGAATTAGATGATTTGTACAATCAGTCTTGAAACTTAAAATGCTAAGTTTTCAGTGGAATATTATATTTTCCAATGAAGGGTATAAATTCAGAAATCCTATTTTTTGACTCACAAGAAATTTGACTTTAATACTCATTTTGTTTCTTTAGGGGTGCTAGTTTTTAAAAAGGCTGACTCAGAGAATTGGAAATAGAATTCGTTTGGTTTAGTAATTAAACATAGTCATGTAGATTTCGAAGCTAGCCACCTAAAAGTGGCTTCAGTTTCCAAAGTTAGAGATGGATTGGATATTTTGTTTTTCCATGCGTAAGCATATCTGTAAAGTATACAGTTTAATAGGAGATTGTGTTATAGTAGGGTTATAAATCAGGAATTCCATGCTAGAAGTTTGGGGAAGAAGTTTGAAGATGTTTGTTCTATAGTTTGAAGGGTGCTGAATCAGAATTTTTGGGTCCAACCTCTGGGAAATGTGGGGAACTTTGTAAAATAAGGGGGGTAAAATTAGTAGCAGGGGTACATTTTGAATCAAGTCAAATTGTGTTTTTTAATGTACACCAAGGTATTTGTCTCATTATAAGGATTAAAAAAAGTATAGGTTTGTATAGGTTCCGACCTTAAGTACATGGCTACGCCCTGATAAGGTTCAAGGTCATTCTGGGGCAAAAAAAAAATCCAAATGCTCAATTTTGTTGAAACCGGTGTCCAATTATTGCTCTGGCCATACGAGCAGAAAATTAATTTCAATTGTTGGGTGACAGCCGGCTAATGTACACTTTGAGGGTCAAGTTTTGGTCCCCCATAGACCATGCAGACCCTTGTTACATTTTGCCACTAACTAAACCAAATCCAAGACTTGTAAAATAAGGCAAGACGAACAATTGACCACCAGTTTCAACAAACGGTGCACTGGTAACGTTTACCGCCAGGATTACCTTGAACCTTAAATAGGGCTGTACCTGCGCTTAACTAAAGGTCGGAACCTAGCTAACCTATACTTTTTTTAATCCTTATAATGAGACCAATACCTTGGTGATACATTTGAACACAATTTGACTTGATTTCAAATTTACCCATGTACTAAATTTACCCCCTTATTTTACAAAGTTCCCCACATTTTCCCCAAGGTTGGAACCCAAAATTCTATTCAACCCCCTACAAACTATAGAAAAGCATCTTCAAACCTTCTTCCCCCGACTTCTATAATGGGATTCTGATTTATAACCCTACTATTAAAAAAATTTTGGATCCGGAAGTTTAATGTATAAGTTTTGTGCTGTTTGAAATGAATGACTTTGATTTGAGGCTTAGTTTATTTACACAGTGACCATTATATGGAGAAGCATTACGTAAATACAAACCAACTTGATTTGTTTGTGAAAATGAGTGCGCCCTCATTGTGAAATCTTTGAAGAATCGTCCTTTAATGTTTCTAAGCAATGTTTATGAGATATTTGGTGGTATTAATATAAACGTAAGTTTATGAATGTGACGTTTACGTGAAAACTTGGATATCTACATTGTAAGATTATAACATTCCGATTGCTGTAGATTAGATGATTTGTAAAATCACGTCTTGAAACTCAGAAACTTGAGAAACAATAACAGCAATGTATCCAGCGCGTCCGCGTATTCTTTGGAAACTTCCAGAAACATGACGGTAAAATCCAAATGCCCTCCACTTCAACTGAAGACTTCACCGTTTCACATTTTTCCTCCGCGAGTTGTGGCTGGCTTCTTTACAAACATCTTTTAACAAGGTATCATGCGACATAGATAATTGTCAAGAATCAATAAACAACTTTCCGAACTACTTTGACTTACAGAACAAAGACTTCTGATATACGCGTGCCAGACAACGTGAGCTAGCCGCTTCACTGATCTGTAAATTACGTAACAAACCAACCTTCTTCCTAGCATTATGTAGGCCTAGCCAAGTTGTTATCACGCCCTCTATCATGCCTATAACTAGTCAAGTGGCTTAACACGCCCGTACTCGAAGGTCCAAAGAAACCTCTACGGAATTTGGTAACAGTGTTTTCGCATGCAAATACTACTTTAGATTTCATCATTGTAAACACACTCTTTAAATTCTGTGGGAAATCTTGAAGACAATAATACAATGCTAATTCGCGACTTTTATCTTACCTATACGGATCGATAATACAAATCTTTTTCGTCTAAAAACTAATCACACAGTTCCTAGTAAATCTAACTTCTAGAAAGGAACCCATGTATTTCGTTTGCCCATGCAATCTCCTATGGAAAAAAAATCATGAAGAGATTACTTCCGGGTTAAAACCCATAACAAAGCACGGTCTCCGACCACGGGCGGAAAAGTGTCTCATGTTTAAAATAATTAATGATATTTTTGGAACAGATTCTGTGGTTTTAACGATCACCCCATGCTTTTGCCACCTGCTGTATGTCGTCGTTGTGCGGGAAACCTAAATGTGCACTGTGCCCTTTAAAATCAAAATTCCATTATCATGTTTTGAGAGTGAAGTGTAAAGGATAGCGCGACCTGTGGTTGCATGCTATTCTCTGATGACATAGGAGGAGGCCAGGTTTCAAATCAAGAATAGAATTGATTCAGGTATGAATAAAATAAACGGATTTGCACCTGCGAATTACGTTACAGCATACAGTTGATTGAAAGGTTCCTCCCCTCCACACGCCAGTTATAGCAATTTTAATGGGAAGATTTGTTAATCTGTTCGGCCAACATGGAAAACCGGATATATCTAAAACACAAGGAAAGGAAATTAATCTATACTTAAAATATAGTATCTTGATGCGGCCATGTCAAAGGATTTTATATATAAAGCTCGGCTTTGCAAGAGGACAAGAGATTTCGTAATCGGTTTTTTAAATGGATACAATGGCATGAACAAAAATATTCAGACATAATGAAATAGACACTTACTGAAATTACTTCCACAAATTTGAAAAACAATTTTGGATGCTTAAAAACAGCAAGGAGTTAGTGTCGTGGCAATTCGTGGTATCTGTCACGGAAAGTCAGGTGTTGAATCCCCCCGGAATTTTCAGTGTATCTAGCAGGTTTTGGGACCACTTCAAGACCATTCAGGACGGGGGATTCGACATAGGCTTGTAGTAAGATATTGATCTGACCACAGAATTGTGACGGCAGAAATTCTTTAAGATGACACACTGCTCAGTGTATTTTTCGTTTCTGTCGACTACGTATTGCACCAACAAGTAGGCAACATGAATGTTAATGTTCTTACAAAGCACGTGATCGATTACACTCTGCTGCTGATTGTTGCATTGATGCAAAACTGATGTCGGTCTGCACAAGTTTACTCACCGCAAATGTGAAGGGTAAGCCCACTAGGAGTGGACTATGCTGAAGCAATGCATGATTTTCAATGAAAAGGGGGGAAATCTCATTCCGCACAATGAATGGCATCAAGGAAGTAGAAGATTAATATATTGAGACGATGTTACTTGATAGGCGGGAAAGGCTTATTGACAAGAACAAGAGCATGGGAGTGCCTGCTAAGCTTGATAGCTATGAAAGTCGGACGTCTACCAGAGCAAATAAAGGGTTGCCTTCTGTCAGGGCTGTGTGGAAACATCTTGCTGTATGCAGTAAGTTAAACATTACTATGAGAAATGAAGAAGGCAGCCCCCAAGAACGGTTAAATGGTACTGATACTCGTTGCGAGTTAGAAACATCCGAACATCTCCTGGAAGAAACACCATGTCCAACCTCAGATCCATAGTGATATACCTCCATATCTGTTTCGTTGTGGTACAGGAGAACACCAGTTCGCTGGACATTGTTTCAAGGCAAGGAAAAATTATCAGACCTTCTACGGAGACGGCCATATCCATGTAGAGGTAGCAGACACCTTACTACCTTGATATGCTATGCAGAGACATTCTTCACTGTGAATGAAGTGGGAACAGTAATTGTGACAAAGAACTGTGTCACAGATTTCGCCGGAAGTCGAAGAATAATAATGATTTTCGAAGATTGTATTAAGGGGGGGGGGGGGTCTATGTTTCACTTGACCACCAAATGAGTCTACTAGCTTAATTGAGATTATATCATGAGAGGAAATGTTTAAACTGTTAATTTATTTTTTTCGAGGTAAAATAGGGGACATTTCCGTTCAAAGTTATGATCGGTTAAAGCAAGCAAATCTCGCACGTTCGATGCATTTGTATAAATTTGTATGTACACCGTGTCCACCCTGTGATTTTTAAGCAAATATAATTTTTTTATATTATATTACAAGCTTTTTCAAAATAGATACCATATTAAATGGAAGTTTCTTTAACCTGTAAGATATTTTACAGATTGAGCTGTGCCATTTCTTATGGCTTATTTGTAAAACCTTCAATATTATTTTTTTAGCATTGCTCCTTTTGACTGTGTATGTGCCCTTGGCATGTGTTGATGAAATGACCTGGGCATCGAAGCGAATATAATTATGGTAAATTTAAAGTTACTAATGGCAGACCCATAAAGAAACAATTCACTAGGGAACCGGATGAGTAGATAGTCATATTCACTAGCGTTCTATAGAAATTGGTAATGCGGTATCAAAGGATAGTAATTTTCTTTACATGGCAAAGTCTACCAATTTCTCTGGGCTGTCAAAGTTAAGAGGACACATTTGAAAATAGTGCGACCTCAACATTTTAAAAAGCGATATTTTGCATGGTGTAAGGCTTTTATATACAAAAGCCCTACCCGAAATGATTAAGACCACATCAGCTCCCTTATGGGTAAAAACGGAACATTTTATAATTTAGCGTCGCCGGCGGACGTTAAATAAGCAGACATCGAAAATGGCGTTTAACACAAGAACACGATGCCGTATGCATGTTTCCCCACGCATTGTTACACGTTGAGCGGTGATAACCTTGTGGTTTTAATATCAGTGAGTACGAGTCAAAAATATTCATGTAATATACACATTTGTTGAGTAAGTTTGGACAAAAAATTAAAAGTTGGCCTACAAATTACCTGGATGTCTGATCCTCATATAAATTGCCCATCTGTTTTGGGTATGTATTTGTATGTGTAAAAATATATCTCTGTTCTTCCAATGGCCTAGACTATCAGTGAGAACAATTGAAGAAAATGTAATTTTTTTGTGAAAATGTGCCAGTGCCGCTTTAAAACTAAGTAATCTCTGAAAAGGATTTTGAAGATATCCTAGATAGAAATCATAGAAATCCAGACAAATACGGTGCTAAAATGTTTTTGGAATGAATATTATATTATAATTATATAACTGGAATTTCGCGGTTTCGGCTTTCACGCTAGCTATAAGCTGTGGGCAGCTCCATAAAGATAACATTTTAATCACACATTACAAATACACATACTGGGTTTCACAAAAGTGCAAGCAGAAAAAACCCGGCATTCTCAAACACTGACTGAAAGCGGGTGAATTTCATTTTCTTGGATGTTATAATTGTACTCGTTTTGTATAAATTTGTACAAAAAATGGCCATGACACATCCGTCCACGCAAACCAGCAGATATAAAACGATTATTAAGACTACGTGCTTTTCCTCACTCCAATGGGATTGAAACGGTTAAGTGAGTATAGGTAAATCAGAGAGATAGTACATGTGGGAACTGTATTTTTGTGAAAATGTCCTCTACATCTTGCAACCAAGATGTTTCTAAATCAAAATTGTATGAGGATCCAAAAAATCATGGGGTGTCATTTGTTAAAATTGTGTTCTTGAGAATCTAGGAGGAAAGGTTTACACTGGTTATACAGGGGGCAAAAATACGAAAAGGGGGCAAAATGTGCATTTAAAGTATACCATCAGTTTCAGTACCTTTCAAGGATTACAGAAAAGGTATAGTTTGCGATATGAGGTGTATAGTACAAGAGGTACAAGGTTAAAAACGGGTTCAAGTTCACACGGGGGGTAAAATTTCAGATTCATCGGTTGGTTCTAAAAACGGTGGCCAATTTTCGTGTTATTGTACAGAGGACAAAAAATAAAGGTCGCGTTGTCAATGACGTTTTGAATAATTAAGAGGGAAAATATGGCATGGTCCACAGGGTCTATGGGGAGGACCACCATAATAATCTTAAAAGGTCTCACTTTGCAAAATGGTGAAAAACAGAATAATATACATTTTCTATTTAGTGTGGACCAATGAACATTTTAAAAAACCAAGTTCCAACACAAATCGGACCATTCTATTAAATTAATGACTGAAACTTTATGAGCCCTATTGTAGTAAAACAAAGGTCGTAAATATGGGCAAACTTATACATTTTTAGGAACCTTATGAGCAGCCGAAAAAAAAATGGTATAAATTTTAAAACAATTTAAACCAATTTTATTGTTTACCCCTTGTACAAATTTGCCCCCTTTACAACCCCCACGAAACATTTTAAAAATGGACACCACATGATTCAGATTATACATGAAATTATGTATTGGAAAAAACATTGTTGTCAAATTGTATATGAAAAAAAACTAAAACCAAAACATCCATTAACATTTACCCATGTAATAAGGATTCGTGGCTCGATCGTGCGCATTGATTAAAAAACTGATAAACCCTTCAGAACTGAAGGTGATAGGTACTAGTTACAGTGCTGTATCTGAACCAAATATCGTACATAATAGATAACAATAAAACTTTTTAAGCTGACAAGCCTGACAATACTCATTCTAAGGGAGTTACCTGTTGAAATAGTCAATGTCGGGGTAGTGCAATCTAAATTTGAACAGATTTTAAGGAAAGCTATGGATGTTTATAAAATTTTAGATTTTCAGTCAAGTGTTTAAAGTAGCAAAATTATAAAGACATGTGTGATCCTTTAGATTGTTCCATGAAAATGAATGGCACATTCATTCAATTGTGTTATTATAAAACCTCACAAAGACGAGAAAAAACGTCAAGAAAAAACGTACCGGTATCTGTTGTGTGATTAAACATTTGGGTCTGGTTAAAAGATGGCAGGCAAACAGCCCAGTCAAGCAAAGGACTTCCATGTCATCAAGCTATTTTAAATTGTTTTTCTTGTAAAAGAAAATGTGACTTGTTATGCAAACGCATGTGCCACTTAGTTTACAAGTTTATATATCAAGCAAAAATGCCATTATCACGAAAACGTTGAACAGGTAAAGATTAAAAAAATAGACATTATAATGTGCTGATCAATAATTATTTAGACTGTGATGTAGGACTTTAATCATGCATGTTTATTGCCTATTGCCCCCCATTTAATAAATCTTCAAACTAATATGTGTGCTGTGGTTGTTCTCATGTGTTAATATTAATGGTATGTCATGAAATACAGCAGTAATTCAAGTGTTGGAAATCGCTCATTCGACAGCAGAACGGACAATGATGATAAATGAAAATTCTTATGCTTTAATATCCGAATGGTGTTCTGGTATTTACGTGGGGAATACCAAAACTATTTATATACTAATGAACTATCGCTGGAATTGGTATTGACTGTATGGCAGAGTTTAATATGTGTGACGATAGTACCACGGCCGTCCTTTGTTTGTTTGTTTATTTATTCTTTACCCTGGGTAAGAGGAAAACTTAAGTATTACTCTGTTCTTCCATATGGGCCAGCAACGTGTATGCTTTACTGTTAGCATTTTCAGCTTTAATTACCTTAGTGCTCAAATGCAGTGGGAGAACGTGGACTAGCGGTTAGGGTGCTTGCCTGTGGCGCAAATTTACCAAAAATTCACGGGTTCGAATCCCGGCGGGGTCACTTGCTGGGATTTATTCGGGTAGCACTACTCAATTCTGGGTTTAATCTGTATACCAGCTATTGATTAAAATACAGAATACCGTTCTCCTCCATGAATTGGGCAAATGGATCATGAAAGCATCCCGTCCTTCGGAGGGGACGTTAAGCCGTTGGTCCCGTGTACAGAAAGTCACAAATGAACATGTACTTCGTAGTCAGTGTCGAATAAGAATAGGGTGAAAACCTCCTTACTGTTCCCAATCCGCCCCCAGTCTCAAAATGCGGGCCATGTTAGGAGTGTCCGTATCATGATACACGCGGCCCCGGATCAGCTTACACAGATGAATAAATCCTGACACCACCACAAGCCATTACCAATGGCTTGTGGATACGCTAAGAAGACCTTAGTACCGAACTTTATTTGTAAATAAATGTATTTCAGTTTACATACTTGCTTAGAAATGTAACCCATGTATATGTCCAGAGTATGCCTATCCTTATTTATGGATTCCTGCGTTTAATAAAGTATTTAAACCATGTAACGTAGTGATTCACCAGAATTCCGAAATAAATGCAGCATTTGCATACAGCATATTTGAAAACTTTGTAAGAACTACTGCTGAGTATGGTCAGAGTGTTAGCTCATGTCTATTCTGAACACTATAAGACCTGATCTAAGACACATTATGAGGCATGTTGTGTGGTACGGTATGTCAGCATCAGTGAGTCATAAAGATGCATTGATATTAGACGTGTGTCTAACATGTCTAAACGGGTCACACAGGCTATATCTTGTTAAACATAAACATGTTATGAAGGTTCCTATTTTAGACAAGTTTTATTTTGTGTCATTTTAAGCGTATGTTTGATAATTTCTCACAACTTTGAAAGGTTTGGACACTATGATGGGTACTACTTCAGTCTACTTGTTGCAATAGCTCTAAAAACTCAACTTTACTGTAACCGGCGCGGATGTCCTTTCGAAAGTATACATCTTACATCAGCGGCAAATACATGACTTGGCTTGCTAAGTTCATTTAGAACATGTTGCAATGTTACCATACATCCTATCATGCATCATGCCAATTACATCATCTGATGTGAAAAATTGTCTTGAAACACACGCCATTCCGACCCATGCGTGATCATTCTGCAGTCCTTAAGAATTCATGTTGTTAATGCCAAATCTCAACTCTGACAGTGTATAGTTCAGGCTAAAAATCGGAAAGTATCCCTTTAAAAGCAGACGTCGATATATAATTTCGCGGGAAGACAGGCGGTTCACATATTTGCAGAAAGGTCGTGGTGAATGGATATGGATTCTGATGGTGAGCTGTAGTGCGAGTTTGAGACTGAGTTACACATTGTGTAATGACATGACACTAAACTTATTGAGTGAAGTTAACGGGTTTTTCGTTTTTTATGGCTATTTTCGTGTAGCAGAAGTATTTTCACTAGAAGCAGTAACCATATTTGTAGCTCTATAATAATAACTGTCGCAAGGCAAAGGAAGATTTTGCCATTGAATACATTTTTATGAGTCTCTGCAAATTGCAGAGCAAATGTTCGCAATGTAAGTTTAAAATGATTTTCAGATCTATTTTATAGATAGCTTCGAATGCTACCTAAACTACCGAATATTGCCTTTTCATTACAACAAGCCGTTATCTCGCTTCCTCATGCAAACTTACCTAAGGGACCGTTGATTTACGAGGGGGGTAATGAATTTTACATAGCCCAACTTTTTCTCCCGGTACTTACGTTTCCTTCTGCTCTAAATTCCTAGTCTTTCTTGGCATAAATCTGTTCCGGGATTCATGCGTTCCTTTGATTTACTGAGCGCCCTTTCATGGGCTGCCGCACAGCGCTTTGAGCCGTTTACGTGGATATGTCGCGCGTTAAAAATATTCAAATTATAAATGGTGCACAGACTTTAATTCCATTTTCAATTTTCTGAAGGTAAATATTGTTGACTTTTGCTCTTAAGGGGTGGGGGGGGGTCTAGGTTTTTCAAATTGAAAAAAAAATAGTCTACTAGCATAATGAGATTATAGCATGCTATAAAAGTGTAAACTTTCATCTTTAAGGTGGCTTTTTTGTTGAGTAATAATGCATTCTTAAAATTTAATGCTCGATTTAAGCAAGAAAGGTCGCACGTTCGATACATTTTTGTATACAGTTTGTATGAAGACAGAGTGCTCACCCTATGATTTTTTTAAGCGAATAGAATTTTTAATTAATTATGAACACATATGACAAGCTTTTTCAATTATTTATAAAACTGTTCAAAATAAATGCATTATCATCAACTAAATCGAAATTTCAGTTCAGCTGACCACATTTCTTATGTATTTCTTTCTAATCACTCACCAAGAGATAGTTAAGACAATTATTTAAAAAATTAAATTAACCCGTTATATTATCTCCAATTTGCACCAAAATGCACTCAAACGATGTAATAATTAATATTTTAAAATAAATGAACAAATATTTCCAAGATCTGGGCCAAATTAATAATTTTTCGCAATTTTATTATTTTCGAATAAGTTTCGGTCATGGCAAACCAGACAAAATATCGGCTTCATGGTTTTCTGCGCACTATACCCATGCACCTTCTACCCAACTATGGTGCAAGTTACCGTTAAGCAGTTACATTTGTTCCCGTGTTTAGCCAATCAGAGGCCCTGTTCAGTTACCATGGCAACAAGATCAAAATAATGCCCATTTTTCAAAACCATTCGACATCATGCGTATGTAACGAAACTTGGATAAAAAACCTAGACCCCCCCTTGAGACTGTTCGTCTAAAGACATGGGCATGGACGAGGTACAAACCACTAGAATCATCCCAACCAACCAAACAACTGCAAATATTAACCAATTTAAATACAAAATAAGAAAAATATACAACCAACATTTTAAATTTAAAAAAAATGAATAATAAACATTCCACTATAAAAATTGAAGAAAAAAAAAACCTTGAAAATTCGCCTGAAAGCTATTCCTGATATTGAGCCATTTCATTTTGTATCGTGGCATTCACAACTCCACACTCAAAGTTAAGTTGCAAACTCTTAAAACTGTTCATATCCTAATGGTTGCACTGGCGACCATGTATTTACCTAGTAACTGTCAGTAAATATTGTACAAAATACAGTCTTCAACCTGTGTAGGCGAGTGTAAATACAATATCACATTGAATCGGGGTACTGGTACTATTAGTCACTGGTACAACACGAAACGGGAATGTCAATGCCTAAGTAAACAAAAATATCTGTAAAGTTATAATAGCTACGCCGGCCGTCACATGGCCGGCCGTGTAAGTTACAGCCAGCGTATGTTGTGGAGATTTCTTTGACGTAATCTTTGACATGTGAGCCGCACGTGAAACAATTACTGACCAATAGGTATAGAATGGCATTTTCATGCACTTAGAAGGATTGAAGGTTGGAAGAAAGGATAATAGAAATTCATTCACGCAATGGTTCATGATTTTCCTACTGTAATGTTCTAACTTTTTCCACATAATTAAGACGTGAAATAAAGTTTTTGAATTGTCATTGTTGCCCCAGAATGTTCTATATATACAGTCGTAACAGTACGGGAGCGACCAAAACCTCCACGAAAGCCCGAGTACCGTGGGCTACACCCCTATGGAATATGCGATATTCAAAGACTACATGGATGCATGTTCGTTCTCTTTGCGTACACCACCACCAAACAAAAGATACCAGGAGTATGTTTTATTTGATGATAATAGAGATTAAAGACTTTTAGAAATACATTATATGATTCTTTTTTTCGTTGTCAGAATGGCAGTATGAGATAATAGGAAAAACGGGCGCGAAGGTGGATCTATGGGGGGGTCTGTCCATCGGCAATGAAGACGGGATCTGTTGGTTGGCCTGTGGAAACGCGCAGTATTCTGCCTTAGGTGTTTCTGTATGAGGTGACCCACCTGACCCACTTTTTCTGACAAACTTATAATTCGAAAACCTTACGGAATAAACTGCGGTTTTGTGTTTATTCCGTGAAGGGTTTCCGAATTCATAAGTGTGTCACAAAAAAGTGGGTCAGATGGGGCACCTTACGGAAGCCCCTTCTGCCTTAGGATATATTAGCCCATTGCACAAAGGCAAAAACACTTAACTATTGACCAGATTATGTCAAAAGTTTAAATAAAAAAATCTAACGTGATACAAATCGGTTTAATTAAATTTAGGATGATTATAATGATAAATGGCACATCTATATAATTAAGGCCCATCTAGATAATACGAAGAGCGATTGATTAAATGAACGAGTTCACCCGTGTTAATGACGTTACACTCACCATAAATCACAGGTATTGAGAACAAGTGTCCAATGCAGGTAACCATGTGATTATGATGACCAGAGTGCTATTAATTATATTTTTAAATTGACTTTACTCCGGTGCGCGCACTATAACATGTCGACCGGTAAAAGCGCGAAATAAAATAAAAGTTATTCACCCCTTTCTCGTATTATCTATATGCTGGTAGAGGAAATCAATGAGATGACGAGATATGGAGCATGGGCGGGCGCCAGGGTAAATCATAGGAGGGCGAAACATCATGGGGGGCGAAACAGTACAAAATGAACTCATTTGGGTTAAAAACTCTTATTTTTGTGCGCAAACCCCCTGTTTCCTGTTTCCTAAATTTTGAAAATCTCAGGGGACGGCCGCCCGTCGTCACCCCCCTTGGCGCCGCCCCTGATATGGAGTGAGAGACAGGTAAATAAATAAAATTTGGCGGTTTTTCGGCTTTCGCGATCACTATATCCAGAGTTGGGCCGCTGGGATTCCTAGATGACCTTTGACCTTTGACCTCATATGACCTCTGTTGATTTTTAATCCTTCCCAAGGCAGCGTAAGAATCTGACGTCACATGCGGTTTTTATTCCGTACGAAAAAAATAACGTGGGTCCAGGCATGTCTAAATAAGTACAAAAAAGTACATTCTTTTGCTGCCCTTAAAGTCGCGTTCGCTCCTCTCTGCCGCAAGTATAATCCACAAACATTAAAGCCACTATCAGCGATGTTTTCACAATGTAAACAAATCGCGCCCCCTATTTTTTTCATCGAAGTTCATTTTTTTTTTTTGCACTGTTGTATTTGGAAATTGTTGCAGTAAAGACCACTGCAAATGGCTAAGTGTAATAGTGTAACTCCGACTTTTTTTAGGTCTAGAAACAGTCGTAAATGGCATCTTCAAGACCGCTTTGAAATGATTTAGTGTCTGTTTTTCACAAAGAAAAGTAATTATAAAGGTGTTGATAGAATTGCTAAACACTAGCAATTTAGATACAAAATCGGCATTTTGAATTTTGAAAAAAAATGACTGATAATGGCTTTAATATGCATAGGGAAATTGGAAGCGAAGATATGGGCATTAAAATCTCACGGTTAAAATTTTACAACACACATATCCACCCGTCTACACATTAGGGTTAATATTTTAAATCCACATTAATATTCTTACACACATACAACGGATTGAAAAGTGGTCCTTCCAGCAAAAATATATACTGATTCAGCACGGGGTTCCTTTAAGTATAGCATAATTATGGTAAGTCCCGAGTCATAACCTGACTATTAATAGCGAACACCTGAGTGTCTACTAATGCTTGATATGCAGAGTGATTGCGGCTTTTCTAAGCTCTAGATTTTCAACCGTCTACCATTACTGACAACGTACAGGCTAAATGGAAAAAAGAGAAAAATGTAACTCTTGATAACCTAATGGTATAGCATGATTTAGGTGGGTGACCCGATCTACAACCTTGTCCCACACTTCACTCCATTCAAATTGAGATTTTAGTATTATAAAAGGAAAGTTCTAACATAAATTGAATTATTTTTCTTACTGTCCTAGTGAAAATTAAGGCCCAGGAAACGTTTCCCTTTCATGTTATGAACCAAAACGTCGTATAATGTGGTCGACCACATAAATTAACACACGCTGTTTTATGGGTTAAATTAGTGCACATTTTTGCCTCTACTGCTTTACCGATTTGACTAAAAAGTTGTAATGGAATGTTTTTGTAATGTCTACGCGAGGGAGAAAGCATCATGTGGTAAATCGGACCATGATCGGGTCACAAACATTTTAATGTGGAAATTCTTTCACAAACTTGTGCTGCCAGACTGGAGATTGTGAACTGGACACAAAATATTACCTTTTATTTTTTTTCTTACTACCACCCTTGTCATTTTCCCGCTTCAAAATTGTTAAGTGCGCTGCTCTCCCTAATATATTTCGTGCAATCCTCAATTTGCATGTTAACATAGTAATCGACATGGGACCGAAGACTTTGTGGTGCACAAAGGTCACATTAATATATATAACGTTGAACTTCCTCCAGGACAACATGTTGGGATCTCTTTGTAAATAATTTAGTAATCAAATTATGAAGTGTCACAGTCCCAGCGACTTCTGTGCGGTTTCAGTTCAGTTCAGTTCTTTCAAAATCATTAAATGCAACCAGTGTGTGATCGTAATCGATGAGGTGGAGGGGATTTTTTACTCTCATGCATAGAATTTTACTACAGTACATCCTTAATTGTCACATCCAGGCTGATGCCGGGACCTAACCAAGTTTTCGGAACGGTCACGACCGGCCCACCTCTCAAGGGCAGCGTAATGCCACTCTTTAGTTATAAAAATGAGACGAAAGAGAGGCATTGCGCTTGCCTTGAAACAAGCCAGGGACGTGACCGTCCCGAAATCCAATAAACACCCGCATCAGGTCAAGATGTGACAATTACGGAAAGGGTGTATACTCTTTAGTAAAGACTGACTGAAATTGAATGGTAATTGCTTTCTGGGGTGCAGAGGAGTGCCGCCAAACCGGTAGCGGTTTCATTTAGAAGTCCAATGGTGTTCAAAGTCAACCCAATAGGGAACTGTCGATAATCGGCTTATAAATAAATCTTTGCAAATATATGCCACATCTTGTACATCATCCACATAAATGTTCGCTTTTAAGGTTTTGTCCAAATTTTATTATTGCCGATATTGCTCTGAATGGATCAAATCAGGCCATTTTTTTCGATGAACGCAAAGGGGTGGCTTCAAACATCAACAGCAGCTTGATCGGCGGGTCATAGTGGTTGAACAGTTCTTCAGTTTTAATAAAGAAATACTACGTGAATCAAAAAAAATTGTGCAATGGTTGCAGATGACCTTGACCTTGATAAAGTCACTGAATCATAGATTTGTTGTTGTTTTAATAAAGCAAATCTAATATACTTCCAAATGTTGAAATAATGAAAGAAAACGATGACCAATTTTGTAAGCACACACCTTTTTCCTCCATTCCAATGGGATTTACACAGTGAAGCAAGAATACGTCAATATACGATATACGGTGCATAGCATTATGAAAGTAATGATGACCCATGCTATTTTGTTTAATTGATCTATGAATAGCCATAATCTCCTTCAT
Organism: Ophioderma brevispina; assembly: GCA_023653785.1. Classification (NCBI taxonomy): domain Eukaryota; kingdom Metazoa; phylum Echinodermata; class Ophiuroidea; order Amphilepidida; family Ophiodermatidae; genus Ophioderma; species Ophioderma brevispina. The sequence goes on from JAMKCH010039196.1 coordinate 22,693, forward strand.
TGAGCTTCAAAAAGAATTTAATGTTCACACAAAATCTCACCCAATTAATCCTGATGTGTAAATGAAAGGGTTTCAACACTACTACTGTAATCCAGGTATGCCATGTAAAGGGACTAAACTCTTTGCAATATCCTAAACAATGGGAAGATCTTGTTTTCTTGCTCTGCAACCGATGAATTGGTGTTTGGATTCGTCATATCAGTTGGCACATTGGTATAAATAAATTCATAGATTCATCCGTAGTTGAAATAATCAAGAAAATATAGCATTAAGTTGACAAAGGCATCATGATATTGATAGTGTACATTCTCACAAACACCAGTTTAATGTGCTTACAATTTGGTCATATCTGGCTTATTATTTAATCGATTTCTTTCATTTTTCAACATTTGGAAGTATATTAGATGTGTTTTATAAATAAAAACAACAACAAATCTATGATATAGTGATTGCATTAAGGTCAAGATCATCTTTAATCCTTGCACATTTTTTTTTGATTCACGTAGTATAGGGTTAAAACCGGGAAATCGGGCGGAACTGGCGAGCAACCGGTCACCGAGTTTAGAAGCCTCCCCTAAACCTTGTGTTAATTCATCATACAGATGACGTCAAATATGCCCGAGTTGTTTTTGGCCCCAACAATCACAATGTGGAGGGCATATGCGATCATGCAGATGGATGCCTGCATGGATGGATGCCTGTCTACATAGAACATTCATTAATCCACTCTACAGACTAAACCGATTAGTCAATGAACCTAAAATTTAGCACGGTGATATAACATGATGAGGTCATGTGCTGTATACTATTTGGACAGGTTATGAATATTAATGAGTTCATTGGCTTTTTTCAACAAAATGTGATTAAACCATAGTTCTGTGGAGGACAAATTACGCAAGGCGCATTTCTTGTTACAATACTTCATCTGATCTCAATATCTATTCCATGATGGAAAGGGTGTTTGAAACTAAGAATTCATTTATCCCACGCGTGGGACCAGGTATCTGGTAGACTGAAGACCGCTTCTGGCCCTCTATCATTAGACCGCCCACTGCGAGTTGTCTGATGACATTTTCTATGAAATCCAGCGCTGCTGGACGTATCGTAGCAAAGTTACAGAAAGCCAGTATTTAAATTTGACTAATTTACTATCCATATTTACTACTAGATTAGCATTCGCTAAAATAGAATGCATTGTCCTGAATTAAATACCTCTTCTAGGTTTAAGATCCCATCATCTGCGTCCTCCGGGCAAGCAGGGCATTTATGTTGCCGGTTTCCATTGTCAGATCTGGAGAAAACAACAACAAATGCGTAAGGACGAGATCAGTGTTAGTCCATAGGTTTACTATTTGTATAAACGTCAGAAAATGAGCTTACGCTGAAGACAACATGCGGTCGTGAGAGCGATTTCAACAGACAAAACAGTGGATCTTGTGGAACCAATCATCATTATAGCTGAATGCTTCGATTAGAAACGTAATCATGGTAATGGACATTGTCAATTATTATTATTATTATATATCAGCCACATTACGTTAGGGGAAAACTCATTCCGTTTAAGAATCATAATGTTTCGCCCTAACGTCAAAGGGGGGAGGGAAAATTTCAAGCCATTTCAGAAAATGAGGTTCGATTTTTACTTCCTCCTTTTTAAAATATCTGTTATCCAAAAAGTGTTGTATCTGGTGTATATTTTAGATGTACCGTGTGCCCCCCCAAAAAAAAAAAACGCAACCACGTGGTGACAGGAGCATAAGTTTTGAACAAAAAACATTATAATTACTTGTTCTTTCTTGTAATGTAAGGTAGCACTGTAGACATTCCTGAAAAATTATAGTGATAGAGTCAAATAGTTTTTAAGACATGACCCCCAAAAATCAGAACCCGCCAGGACATTTTAAGGAGCTGGTAACCAACAAGGGACTGGCAATGAAGAACAGAATGGCAAAATACCATATTTGATTGGCAATCAACATTTACTTGCTCAAATTTCTCGCAGGACAACTTCTACTGGGTCAATTACTGCATTACAACTTAATGATTTAACTGATAATGCTAAAACATTAATTATTGGTGATAAAAAAATACGTTTCAAGAGATAAAAAACTATGACTAAGTCATTAGACAAACTCCACATTACAATAAAATGAAAAAGAGTGGGCTTGCAACTTGCTTGTTACTGAAAATAATGTCATTCTACTTTATGAAAGTAATGTACATGGGGTTGCAACCACAAAACTCAATAGCAAATCTTAGTATATTCATTCTGTCATTAAATTTTGGATTAAGATTTATCTTTGTGTGCGTCACTAAAACGATGATGAATAATTAGCTCTAATCCAGTGCAGTCTAATTTGGACAATACGAAGAGTTGTGATCATACATCATAATTCCTATTTTAAGTTGTAAAATGCATATTTATTAGCTGTTATTACCAATGGGAAAACATTAATATGTTAATATCTGTTGCAGTAGTGTCTTTAAAAAAAGGAAATGATGGTTGGACTTATAGATATAGATATATTGGTGGTTCTGGGCGCAAGTTACCGTGCAGGATTTTAGTTATTAGCGCCTCGATTTGTTAAATGGGCCCTGCAGGTAATGAGTATCTGGGGTCATATCATAAAAATATTTTTATTTTTTTTAATAATATTGAACTTTTTAAGGACATTAGCTAAACAGTCCAATCTTACCTTACACCAAAGAATAAGTAGTTCAAGTGCTTTTGTTAGTAAACTTATGGAAACCTTGTCACCAAGTGTTGCGTTTTTTGGGGAAACACCCCTGCGGTACATCTGTGTTGTGATTTCTTTTTTAGTAGTGGTCTGGTGAATTTTTTTTTTGCTGCTTGTCGTGTGATTTTTTAAATAGCAAATAATACTGAAAGAAAAAAAAAGAAAAAAAAAAATAATTGTTAAGTACTTGCAAACAAAACAAAAAAAAACCCTTTGTTATCCCGTATAGTATTGGGTATGTGTGCTGCGCTTTATTCCGTAATACAAGGATATGAATAAATAATTATGGCAAAAATAATGCCAATTTTGGCCCTGATATGCTGGAAGGGAAATTCCAAAGGGTGGACCTGCGACTGGAAAACGATTTACGCCTGTGACGTCATGGTGTAGGAATGGAAAGAATGTTCTGTCCAGTGATGAGCGAGTGGGGATATTGTGACTTGATTTCCAAACTGGTTTAAATTAAACGGATTATCGCTGAATATATTCTGTGTTAGATTAATCTAGTGTTTCAGCGTGGCATATTTTTCACGAATGCATGGTCTTGTTCAGATAATGCAGGGTTCATCAGATTAATGCACGGTACATCAGATAAGGCCACGCGGGGCACCACAAGTCACAACTTAACTAGAAATACCGTCAATCATTTGATATCGAACTAAGGCTCAATATCAAGTTAACATACCTGAATCGTATATCTACCCTATACGAACTTAGTATCTACATTCTATGGTGTCAGTCTAACTAACTTAAATATTGTTTTGAAAAAAAAATATTGGTTTCTCGTGTAAAGTATTAGTTGAATTCACATGCGCAGACCATTCCAAATATGTGTGTGATTTTGTACTGTTTCTTCCGAAACGCTTATATCTGATTAACGAGAACAAGCTTTTTGTATCTCAAAGGACGATTACGTTGACATTAACTATTGATCTTAAATAAAAGTCCTTATGTTATAATTTGTCAAATTAAAGAAAGCCTTTCAGAAGGTTTAGCTGCTATACTGAAATTCCCTACCTCTGTGCCGTGACTTCAGCGCGAGATTGATTGGGCGCAACAGAACCGCACGCGCGTTTGGCTTAAGCGACGGCGTGCGTTTTTACACTCGCGAACAAAAGATGGCATACATTGACGCGTGCGTACAAGCTGCGTCAATGTTATGTTATGACATCACTGCATGGAGGGTACAGGGAAGAGAAATTGGACATATCATGTGCTAATAATAGTAGGCCCATGAGAAAGAATTAAGGTAGTGTACTTCAGACAAACCAAAATCACAAATCTAATAAAATCGTTTTTTCAATGCAGACACCAGTAATTGTTTTGTACATACATGTCTGCGTGGATCTTTAAAACATCTAAACACAGTGGGCATTGGAATTGGTTTAGAAGAAAAATTTATATGCATTTTATATGCAAATCGTCACGAATGGGTTTTTGTTTGGAAAAAAGTAGGGCAGTGCGAAAAAAGTCTATTTTCTTTCAATTTCTTTGACGCGTTTCATCACTAATTGGTTTGTTTGAAACTGCCAGGGAGGCGAGAAAGATTAGCCACTCTACGCGTCTTAGAGAGTCTGTCTGATTTTTATCGCACTTCCAGATCCATTTTCAAAACAAATAATCACAATGAATTGCGTCAAGGTCTTTTTGGGACTATTTATAGAGTATAACATTGGGACAGTTGGAGTATAGAAGTGAAGTGTTTTAATTATTTTTAAAAAACTACTCAAAATTTAGATCAATTACGTTATTGATCATGGTAATGTAATGATTTGAACCTCTTGTTTTCTCAAAGTATATGACGGATACGGACCACGCCTAAGTGCATTCGACAGAGAATAGCCTGGCCCGTATGCGGTCACGTGCAGCAGCACTACGAGCCTCCGGCTCTCGTGCTGCCTGCACTGACCCATACGGTAGCGTGCGATATCCTGTTCGAAATGCACTAGGCTAGTCCTTATCCTTATCAATAGAAGAGACCAAAACTAATGATTTTAAAAATATTAAATCTAATATAAGCCAGGAATTAAACTAGATGTTAAAATTAGCAATACTAAGATTCAGCAAATACCAAAATACAAAATTACCTGTGTATCCTATTGACCACAATTGATCCTGAGAATTCCTATACCACAAATTCCAAAATTATTGCCTGATATAAGGGGTTATCCGCAAAGTTAGACATTTTCTTCCTCAAGCTCACTTCACACCATATATAATTCACTTATACTACCTTATATATTATATGGAGCCATAGCTTGGGCTGATGCAAATAAGATGGTCTCACTTTTTATTCTCCAAAAAGAGCGTTAGAAAATGTACTAACTACCTGTGTGGCCCACACAGAACCTTATTTCTCTGATCAAAAAGTTAATTAATATATTTAATAAAACTACAGCTTGCCACATTATGTATCCAATACAACTATAACTTCTACGGACGACCTTCATGATCAGGATATGTTAACTTTTTATACTAACTCACCATTATTGGACCATGCAGCCCGGAATACCCCATTGTAAAACCATTAATACCGTACTTGCTAATATTACCCTGATGTTCCAAGGTCCTCTACTATGGGCTAATCTGCCTTCTTGTATTTTAAAACTCCCCAACTTTATCCTTCTTCAAAATTAATATGAAAAACGAGTCTCATCCATCGTATAATGCTGTCATCACTTCCTATTTTTCTGTCTTTTTTACTCTGTTGTACCTCCTGATCCTTATCTTGGGAATTTAACTGTCGGCTGTCTTTGTATTTGTCCAATGTAATTTATCGAGGTCTGTCCTGTCTTTTTTTGTCTCGATTTGTAATTTTCTTATTGGGTCTGTCTTTTGCCGTAGTAACACGTAAGTTAGATGAGGTTACTGCATTTTCAAGCTTAGCGTTTAGCAGTGACTTCGTTCATTACTATGTTCTAATTCAATTATATCCCTATACAATTATTATCTGATTGTCTTTGTTGAAATCCATTTTATGGTACTGCCAAGTTCATATCTGTATTTCACTGTTTGAGGTGATGAACAAAATAATCGGATTGGTGATTTTGATTGATTGATTAGTGAAACTATGCCTTCAGTCAGTGTCCATGAATAGATTCACACCAGTTCACCTGGAATTTTCTATGTCTAGGACTCGCGTGGGAAAAAATCGAAGCCACGCCAAAGAATGGAGATATGCCATACCTTACACATCTGTGGAGGTTATTATTATTTTGCTCAAATATCACTTGACATTTGCAAGGAAATTTAAAATAAAACTAAAATCTTAGCAAGGCTTTCGATACCATAATTCATGACATCCTTCTTTACAATTTAAATAAGTATGGTATCCGGGGTCTTGCTAACGACTGGATAAGGAACTACCTATCTAATAGAAAACAACGGGTTTCGTTTAATAACACCTTCTCTGAACCAGCAACCATTACTTGTGGAGTTCCTCAAGGCTCTATCCTTGGGCCCCTTTTGTTCCTCATATACGTTAATGACCTTCCACTTTGTTCTGAAATACCACACTTTATATTATTTGCAGACGACACAAATATACTTTTTTCACATCCCAATTCTAATACACTTGAACAAATAGTAAATAAAGAACTTGATATTATTATTAATAATAATAATAGAAGGCATTTTTATAGCGCACTACCAAGGATCACAGCGCTTACCAAAAGAAACATATATAATAATTAATATACAATGCAAGAAAACAAACATGACAAATCAAACGTATACAAAAGGAATAACATACCGCAGTTAATTGAACATAAACGTTTTTAGATGATTCTTGAAAATCTCGAATGTGCTGGCTTGCCTGATACTGCTGGGAAGGGAATTCCAAAGGCGTGGACCTGCGACTTGAAACGCTTTATCGCCTGTGACGGTCCTGGTTTTAGGAATGGAAAGAAGTGTTCTGTCACGTGATGAGCGAGTGGGATATTTTGAATTTGATTTCAAACTGGTTTAAATTAAACAAATTATCACTGAATATAACAGAGACCAACTATTTGATTTTTTAAAATAAATATAATAATAAGCCAGAAATTAAACTAGATGTTAAAATTAGCAATACTCAGATTCAGCGAATACCAACTACAAAATTCCTTGGTATCCTTATTGACCACAATTTATCCTGGAATTCCTATACCCAGCACATTTCCAAAATTATTGCTAGATATAACGGGGTTATCCGCAAAGTTAGACAATTTCTTCCTCAAAGCTCACTTCACACATTATATAATTCACTTATACTACCTTATATTTCATATGGAGCCATAGCTTGGGCTGATGCTAATAACGCTGGTCGTTAGAACATGTACTAACTCCCTGTGGCTGGCCCACACAGACCCTTTATTTTCTCTGCTCAAAACGTTGAAGGTTAATGATATTTATAAACTACAGCTTGCCACATTAATGTATCAATACAACTATAACCTTATACCGGACGACCTTATTGATCAGGATATGTTTAACTTTTATACTCATACTCACCATTATGAGACCAGGCAAGCCCGAATACCCCGTGTAAAACCATTTAATACCGTACTTGCTAATAATACCCTGATGTTCCAAGGCCCTCTACAATGGGCTAATCTGCCTTCTTATATTAAAAACTCCCCAACTTTATCTTCCTTCAAAATTAATATGAAAAAGAGTCTCATCAATTCGTATAGTGCTGTCATCACTTCCTAATTTTCTGTCTTTTTACACTGTTGTACCTCCTGAGTCCTTATCCTTGGAATTTGACTGTCGGCTGTCTTTGTCTTTGTCCAATGTAATTTGTATCGTATTGTCTGTCCTGTCTTTTTTTGTCTCGATTTGTAATTTCTTTATTTTGTCTGTCTTTTGTCGTAGTAACACGTAAGTTAGGCGAGGTTACTGCATTTCCACGCTTAGCGTTTAGCAGTGACCTCGTTCATTACTATTTTCTAATTCAATTATATCCTATAAATTATAATCTGATTTCTATTGTGAAATCCATTTTTATTTGTACTGCAATTTCATATCTTGTATTTCACTGGGCTCCATTTAATATTTCCTTTATTCAAAGGCTTGAGAAATTTCAAAGGAAAATAACTCGTGTGCTAATGTACAGGAAAAGGTCTTGGTCTGATCATGGTCAACGTGTTACGTATCTTGATAGGTTGTCTGATTTTGGCCTTATGAAAGTTGAAGACCTGTTTAAGTTTCAAAGGCTGCAATTTTGCTTCCGACTTCTCAACGGCATGGGTCCAACCTCTTTCATGGATTTCTTTCGTCAAAGTGTTGTGAATGGAAATAGATTTCTGCACTGGCGTGCACGGACTAATTCTTTTCTCAATTCTGTATTTGTTGCCTTCCCTAGACTATGGGAAAGTATCCCTGTTGATATCCGTAATGCTGATTCTTTATATCAATTCAAGTCATTATGTAAGCAGCATTTTCTTATTAACTGATGTTTATCCGCTTGCTTATTCATCTGCCAATGTATTTTATGCTATATTTGTGTATGCATGTATATCTTTATTTTGCACAGGAAAGAAATCCACATCTTTGTGTTTGGGCTGTGTAGCCCATTTTTTCTTTCCTGAGTTACTATTTTGCCTCATGCTTTTAATGAGTAACTCAAATAAATATTATTATTATTATTATTACTCTTTGATGTGATGAACAAAATAAATCTGATTGATTGATTGATTAGTGAAACTATTGATTTTCAGTCAGTGTCATGAATAGATTAACACCAGTCACCTGGAATTTTCTATTACTCTCTGAAAAATCAATAGTTTCACTAATGATGTCATCACCAACCCAAATATTGAATGCTTTTTGGTCTCTCCTTGCAGACTTGACACAAACCATATCAATTCTATTTGCATTTCCTGGGACCTTTAAAAATACGGAACTTTTCCGTAAAGCATAAATAGTTTATGCTAATTAGTGTAATCAGAACCAACTCTACCCACCCAAACACCTACACATAATAGGACACATCTACGTGTATATTCTTATATCATCCACAATCATATACATCTATTTAAACTCAATGTTAAGTTCTGTTTATTTTACGAAATAAAAAAGAGGAGAATACGGGCGAAAATGGAGGCGTTTGGCAGCAAAATTTCCAGACACTTTTTTATTAATATTTATTCGTATTTTTGAGGTGAAAAATATGGAATATTTCAATAAAAATACGGAATTTTTAAATTTACGGAGTCAAACAATGTACAGATAGTTTTAACAGTGCACAAATTGTTTTAATACAGTCTTCTTAGAAAGTAACTTTGAAAAAAAATACTATAGATGACGTGGCATCAATGTTTACGCTTTGTTGAATGAGTCGCCGGCAGTGTATTGTTCCGTGCCTGATGGTGACGTACGTCAATGTGACATTGTTTATTTTTATCTTTTAGCCTTATTTCTGGAAAAAAATATATACATTGCGTATTTGGAGCAGAATACATTCGAAGTACCAAATTACCATTACACTCGTGTATTTTGTAAATTTTTCCTTACGTCATGTCATGGCATACCTCCTGTTTATCTATATCCCTTAAACCCTAAATGCCATAAAAATCACGGGGCGGACCCCTGCCTTGTATTTACGGAGAAAGTGCTACTACAACAACACAACACCGCTACCTCCTTTTTTGCGGTGATCGTCAAGTTGCTAGTCACTTTGCTCTAATGACGTAAGGGATATAATGAAGCTAAATATTCCATACATCTCTCAACTTTACTAGTGGTATAAATTTGATCCAAACCGTTTTCAAATCAAACTTGATCTCCAAATCACGTTTTTTAAGTAACCCTACGGTTAAATGTCCAGTTATAAATAACCAACTCGATTTATTCTGTATCAAGACCAATATCAACTATCAAATTTTCCATTTGTAGCCTTTCCGAGATGTTTTCCAAACTTTGCTATGGCTATAATATCATATCATGTGTTGTGCAACTGAATTCACAGGACAAACACGGAGTTCAGCCAACATAGTAATACGAGTCAACATTCGGAAATACGAAAACAACACGCCTTTATATCACATGATTTTCCTGTAAGTGTTCCAACTTTTTGACGCTGCCAAAATGCTTTGCACAGCGGCTCGTTGAAAATTAACTCCTTCCTCTATTATTTGGCAATTACAAGCGATTATTTAATTCCCTTATGAAATACCTCCAATCGTAAATGACATGGTGAACATGTAAATGGCATTACAACAGGCACATGGATACAACACGTCCAAAAATGGACTGTGTACTACTAATTGGTGCTCCTAACACCTACATGCACCCAGATATGGGAGCTTCCATTTCATGTGTTATACCGAGCAACATGAAAATATAGAGTGCTTAAAAAGAACCTAAAAGCACCCCTATTTTCAATCTTAACTTACAACCCACGCACGCACACACATGCACCACAAACACAACACACACAAACCGAACAAACAAGAAAATGGCGAGTAATAAACAAAATCGCTAGCATATCCACGATTCAAACATGGATTCCACCTTGGGTAAAATTTCTAAGTACTCTACTCTTAATGTACTTTGTGACTTAATTTCGTAGGTGCAGATTGGAACACTCATCCAAGAACAAAGTGTACAAAATGTACTAGATTTCCCCAGCGCCTACTGGTTCACCCGGCTCTCTGGGATGGTCTGCAGAAAACGTAAATTTCGAGAATAATGTACTTGAATGTACTCGAATGTACTAGACTTCCTATTTAAAATGGGCATTTTTTGGAATGTCTACAGAAGGAGTAAACTTTCGAGAGCGTAGAACGTGAAATGTACTCGGAATGGACTAGGTTTCCTGTGTCCAATTGTACATCTAAGGAGTGCCAAAGAAAAAAGTATATTTGGTCCACTCTACTCAAAATGTATTCGAATGTATCAGTTTCCTGTCCCAAATGTGCAACCAAAGGAGTGTCCAAAAGTACACTTTGCGCACACTGTACTTGAAATGTACTTGGAAAGTAACTCTCCCGTTTCGAATTATTCTATGTTGTCCTAATCTATACAAATACAAAACTATACATACAAAATGTACAGTGTACCCGAACAGTACCTTTTCAAGATCCAAAATTTGCACCTCAGGAAGTTCAGAGAAAAAGTATCGTTTTTTCGAGCACATTGTACTAATGATGTACTCGATATACTCGATCTGAACAGTATACTCGAGAACAAGAGTTACATGTCTAAAAAAATTGCCAAATGTGTATTTCCTGTACAACATTTACCGAAAAGGTTGACAAAAAGTATCAAAAAAGTAACATTTTTAAGTACACCTAGAACACTTCGAAACACATATTAAGTTCTTAAAAAAACAAAGGACTTAAAGGTTCATTTTCGAGCACATCTTTTTGACTGTATTAAATAACCAAAAAGGTACTTTCAAGTGCATCACAGCTATAACTCGAACCTTTACCTTTTTCATTGATAAGTTATTTCGAGCACTTCCGAGCACATAAAAGGTACTCGAATTTTAATAGTGTTTGTTTTGAATGGGTTTTAAACTGAAGGCTAAGATTTGAAATCGGTGTTCTGCACTTTCAAGCAATTTATAGTAATGCGGTCGAATCAATTAAGTGGAAGTTATCGAGGTCCCAAACCTAAACTGACTGGCACTCAGTTTAAATGCCTCTCCAATCTCCCCTCATCATTCAGACTTTACACTCATATAGCAAACGATAACGGTGGACTGTTGTGTTAATCCACTGCAAATACAACGTTGAGAAGATAGTAATAATGACTTCCAATTTCGGAATCCTTGGCCATGACCTTCACAACTGTACACCCAAGATTCACCTAACACTGCTTAAATTGAATACATTGTGTAGAACCAAACCAAATTCTCACGCCATCTCAATTTTTCTTTCAGGAACTCTCTATCCTCAAGTCTACTCTGTGGTGTCCACAGTAACCCCTTTAATCTCTACATCTAGCGATCCTCATGAAAGTGGATACCTAAAACCTTCAATGACATTCGTCAATCAGCTGCCTCTATTCACCTGGTCATGAACAAAGCATATTCGTGGTAACATATATGAGCTCCTCATCACAAACTGTGACTGAATTCTTGGTGGTAAACCATCTTCCTACCTCTTTGCAACATTAGGTTTATAAGTTTATACAGTTTCATCTTGAATAGAATGGGCTTCATCCCAATTTCCCAAACAACCCCAACTGTAATAGTTTCGCGCGCCGAGATTCAACCCCCTTTTCGATTTTGTGAGAGTTAAAACATGATTTTGTAATCACCAGAGCTCTGCACAAATTCACAAATCGTCATATGATACGCAAGCGACTTTCAAGGCGAAAACACTCGTTTACATCAGACCTGTCAAACGTGGAGGTCAAGCGGACTTCGCGTGGACCTCGCTCGCCCACACTTTAACTGTTTCTAGTCTCCAAACCGGAAACCGGCATTCATGGTAGTGAATCCACAATAACACAGAAGAGCTATGACAGTCGGGAACATGTATCTTTACACAGGGGTCATCGACTGTTGTGTTTTCGCTGACGAGCAAATGAGTTTACACGAAATGTATGCTTTGAGGTAAGAGACAGAAAAACCGATATGACGTCATTTGCTTTAAGAGCGATGAATGGTGGGAAGAACTCGATTCCTCCTCTTACAACTTGCATTAACGCACTCATGCACAAAGCCTGATCATGGCCGTCGCTAACCATTTTGGCGGGTGGGGGGGGGGTGGTACACTTGAAGAACTTTAATGCCGCAGTCAGCATGGTAAGAGTCCTTGAATCTGTGAGCATTAAACAATGCAACTAACGGCATGCGGTTTCGGGCCATAAGGGCCATAAAAACTTTCAAAAGTATGCATGCCCGTAGAGGGACCATTTCTTGTTGATCGTTCGAAAACCAATCTGTACACCGCAAGTGCCATGAATTGGGCTCCAAAACCGGAAAGCCCGAACGGGTGGAGTCCAGGGGCCGATTTAGGGCCTTAGTCGGGTGCAGAGGCAGAGCCACTGGGGGTCCAGGGGGGGAAAGACCCCGAAAGCTCTTGGATTTGAGCCTTTCATAACCTTCAAGAGTACCATTTTTGAGGGTAATAAGGAATCATTCAAAGAAAAGCGAAGGAAGATGCATGGTTCTAACTTTTCTCACTGAACGAAGCCAGCATATAGGCTATCTACTGCATGCAGAGGGGGCCAATACACATAGCGAGCGCCAATGTCTTTAAACGGGTCGGGTGTAAGAGTAGAGCCCCTGCAGGGGTCCAGGGGCTAAGCCCCTGGTAGCTCTTGGATTTGGCTATTCAGAACCGTCAAGATTGCTTTGGATGGGTAGATAGTAATCAAAAGATGGTTTCTAACTTGCTCACTGAGACGGACAGTATACAATTTAAACGCTTGTGCTACCAAGGGGAACTACACATTGCGAGCGCCAATGTCTTTAATGGGGGGGGGTTCAGGAGCAGAGCCCCTGCCAGGGGCGGAGCTCCCGGAAGCTCTTGGATTTTAGCTATTAACAGACTGATTAAGAAGGGTATTTTTGAAGGGTAACGTATAGTAATTAATTCAATTGAAAGAATGGGCAATTAACGAGACGGCCAGTAGAACCTATAAGTTTATGGTGCGGGGGGCATGGGAACCGATATTCCCTACAATTTTGTTCTTCACCACTTCACCTCCCCGACTGGAAATTCCCCTTATACTGGTTGACCAAACTTGGGGAATGGACCATGGCTCCCCTCCCGTGTGCCCATGCCACTGCCACACTCGTGGTTTCTTAAATTTATTTTACCCATTTTGATCACAAGTACTGTTGGCACATTAACAATTCTTGATACCATGCTAAAACTTGAACAAAACTAGTTGGCTTGAGGGAAATTCATTTTAAAGATTTGTGATATTTTGATTTATGCTAAGTCTGGAGTTCAAATCGATGCGTCTGACACGTTCTCTTTTTGTTTCTTTCTTCCCCTTTTCTTTTTTCTCTCATTTTCTCTTCTCTTTCTTTCTCTTTCTCTCTCTCTTCTTCTCTTTTTCCTCTTTTTGAGGATCGCTGGGGGGTGTTCCACCCCCACACCCCCCATGGCGACGGGCCTGAAGCGACTTGAATTTATGTGTCAATCGTCATCGTGCTCAGCGATCTATCGAAAGTGCAAAAGTGCACACCCAGTCAAACTCAATTAATCGATCGTTATCACGGAGATACCAAAAGTCTTATATCAGTAAAGGGTACATGATTTGTAATTGCATAACCTACAGTACCTTTTTGTTACAATGTAACAACCTTTTAGTTTTTTCGTTGGTTTGTCTTTTATTTGCTTACAACTTTAGAAGACCATAATTTTAAAAAGTCAAGTATGGACTCGTAATTATATTGGCTCTATCGTCGCATACTTATTCCTTACCTTTGAAGTTTCTCTTTGAGACAAGTCACCCGTACCTATTCCACAGGAGACTGTACTTTACTGTCGGCCCTCAGTATCAGTTACAGATGACGCACAAAAGACGAGCGTGGACGCGTTCTTGTTATCAAGGAGATATCTGTTTCGATATCCTGGCATTTTTCCTGTTTCCTTTCTTGTTTTCTTGTTTCGGTTTCCTCCCATTTGCAGATTTGTAAGTGACATAGAAAGCACAATATTTTGACTCTCTAACAGACTCCCTAAGGCGTAGGATGGATAAAATTACCCCAATCAATGACGATTGTATTGCTGCTTTATATAATCTATGGTTCCAATGTTCTAATGATTATTCTGCAGAAAGGAAAAAAAAACCTTGGTTTAAAATATCAATTTCCGTACACTATTGCCTCTACACTTAACTGGTTTTCAAAACAATCAAGTTGGTGTCTTAGTTTTGTACAACCTGTGTGAGGAATAACAATATACGTATTTGTACGTTTTGGGTTCAAACACCAAATAAAACACGTCTCCAGTGCATTTTATCTTTAATTGGCAAACCGGGGGGGGGTGAGTACCTTTTGACTATTTAAAGAGTCTTCAACGTCAGGGGGTGTTGGGGGGCCGGGGGTAAGTTTCCTGTTTAAAAGCTACACGCATTAACTTTCCAATTGACATATTGTTCCAATGTGAAGAAACCTCATTGTAACTTAATAAGTTTGAAAAAAAATTCTATTATCTTTTTCTCCTTTTCCCTTCTCTCCCTCTTTTCCTTTCCCCTTATCTCTTTCCCTTCTTTTCTATCTCCTTTTCTCTCTTCTCCCTTCTCTCTTTCCCTCTTTTTTCTCTTCCTTCTTTCCTTCTCCCGTTTTTCCTTGACCATTTTTTTTGCTCCCCCTTCCCGATTTTTTTGTGTCGGGGGGGGGGGGAGCTTGCCCAGATAGCCCCCCCCCCCCCCCACCACTGGTTACGCATTTGGATCAACTAATTTTCGAATCGTAAGGTGTTGTCCAATCAGAACGGCGGGGCTCAACAATGAAGATAAATGAACCATGATTCGATACAAGTTGCAATGCAAGTAGCAGAATCACGTCCAAGCACCACATTTAAATGAAATCAACTCCTTTAGTCGATATAATATAAAAGAGATATAGAACCCGCACCCAGAAATAAATAGGTAACAAGCTTAATTTTTGGCAGGATCGTTTTCTGAGCTGTTAAGGAGCACAAGCAAAAGTCCCCATAATCCCCTGTGTGCTATGTGAAAAAATAAGGGGTAATGTTAGGAGTTCAATTCTAACATTTTAATTGCGTTTCATGTATACCAACTTTGTGTCATGTCATAAGATTAAAAAAGGTATAGTTGCCCTATCTGCCGATTTAAATTATGGATTTTAACTATCTGGAAAAACTGTTTCAAGGTCATACTGGGTAAATGCTCGGAGTCTCCGATTGTTTCAAAAAGTGGGTATCAATTGTTCGTCTTAATTGTGGTAGAAACTGAAAAGATTATTTGAAAAGTTTAAGTAATTTAACTTGCATGTTATAGGGTTCATTTAATGGGCCGGTTTCTACAGGGTCTAATGGGAGGCCCAAGCCCTGCCTATCAAATTGCCCCCAATAATTTCAAAGAGGTAGATGGTTGAATCACAGCATTTTTTAAATATGGCCATATCCATTTATGAGTAATTTGAATTAGTAGTTGAATAAATTCGTACTCTTTATGAAAACTTTTTATCCCACGATGACCTTGAAAAAATATTTTGAGCTGAATGCCCTAAAACCTCAAGTTCAAAGTTTGACTAAGACATTTTCTTATTCAGTGGACTAGAAGAATACGATATCCCATGAATTTAGCTTAATTGACTCTTTTTAAATTTTTTTTTACCCCGTAGAAACTTTACCCCCTTATTTCTCAAATAGCACGCGGGGGATGCCTTGGGGACTTTTGAGATGTTGCTCTTCACAATATTGGGAACTATCCTGTCAATCCAGCTTTGTACCTATGTTTTCCGCCTTCTGGCTCAAACAGACTCTTAAGTTCCGTTCCGGACTACTGTGCCCTCCGGATTGTGCATTAAAGCTTCCAAGACCGGCAAAACTATTATGTTACTAATTTATACAATATGGCATACACTAGGTTTTCTTCCCAGCCACGTTTGTCGATCGAGTGCTGCCACTTCGAGATTTTGCTGCCAAATCCGATTGACCGTGCAAGGAGCCAATCATTTGAATGTGGTGCTTGGGCGTGGCATGTTCGAGCAAAATATTATTTAAAAGTTTAAAATGCTCCACTTAATTCGAGTGTTTCGACTTATATACATAATAATCCTCGTAGTAAACTTTCTGCTGTCAAAATACAACTTCTCGTGCTAGATTATCTATTGTTTCAGCGTGCATTATTTTTCACGGTCATCAGATAATGCACGACCACCAGAGGTCGTGTTGTTGTGCCGAAATAACCCGGCTTGCCGAATAACCCCGTGCCGAATGTACCTACTTTCGGCAGTGCCCGGAAAGTACCGTGGCATTCGGCAGAGGAGAAGGGAAGTGGAACATACCGTGCTGTTTGAATGTGTAAGCCGTGTTTACGCATTTTTTTCGTGATTTTATGGACAATTTACCACTGAAACTCATTAAAATCAGGCCTTTTTGGCATTTAGGCACAAGCATGTATGTACTAGTAGAACGTTCCAACGATCTTGTTACGCCAAAAGCACCCAATAGACCCCATAAGCAAGGCTGGTAGCCGAATTTCGGAAAGAATGTATACGTTAATAGCAGTGATCTACATGGCTCCCAGTACAGTTCCCTTTATTGAGGAGGGCTATTAGGCCGTTTGTCAACACTGGTTAAGGTTTAGGTTGGGTTTATTATAGGGGCCTATAGGACCTAGGTTAAGATTAGGGTTAGGAATTAGTTTGGTTTGTTATTGTGGGGTCCCGTTAGTACAAACTTGGGATTAGACCTGATTCTACTTGAACAATATGGTTATGTGATTTTTTTTTTCTGATGGGGGGGCATGGCAAATTTATTATTCATAAACCAAGCACCTATCCGCATATCAAGCAGTAAATCTATGATTGCCTACTTGTGGTGTGGTGGGATGGTGGTTTATGTATCTATGCATATGCATATGTATGCTAACTTTACATTGCCACACCATTTACGTGTCGGCTTGACACACAGCGCCGGCCGCCCAATTGGTTGAATCTTTGCAAACCATTGGCAAACTTCACTGCCCGGGGAGTTTATCAACCACCTCATTGTCGACTAGGGCGTACGGTTGTCCGGTAAGTACGTATATCCTGTTTTCTAAAATTGAAAGCGTAAATTGAAACCAGCGTTTGAAAATTCTCAAGACTTAAATACTACCGAAGGCATTGTGGGAAAGGGAATGCGGCCCCGAGCGATTGCGTGTTCACTTTTCCGTGTTGCGAGCACCGAGTAACCCGGACACAAACGTCAAATTTTTCTCGCTAGGAAGAAAGGTTTCAGAATATGTTCAGACCAATAACGATCACATAGGCCCTAATGAAAACAAACATAGCAAACGGAAACCCTCCGAATTGCCAAAATCTCCATAGAACCCCTTCGTATTCCGGAGATATTTTTGATATTTACGTTGTTCATCTTGCATGCCCCTTTCGCTATGACGGCGTATAACGTAATCTCTCGCACAGTAACTAATTTAGATTAAACTATTTTTGCAGTCCCTGTGACACAGACTACTTACTTTCCGGACCGCCGAGGCTAGGTGGGAACTCTGGTCGAATAGCGGTGATTGGATTTTTTTTGTACCTTTGCTTCCTGGAGATTGGCGCAAAATATGGGCCTTTCGTAACGATTTACGCACCAAAATATTCCTAATTGTCTAGTTAGCTGACTATTTTTTTATCATATAGGTTAATTTTTGGAAAAAGACGAAAAAACGTGAAAATACGAATCCATACAAGAATTTTCTTACCTTTTCAGCCTGCTCAAATTCTCGATTGCTATTATCAAGTCATGCCACAAACGCCAGGCCTACAAAACTAGTGAGCTAATTGGTTCTTTTTTGTCGGAACCCATTCCTTAACTCAGATTCGACCACCTGATTCGGTTTATTCGCGATATCCAAGGTACGGCCGCGAAACCGTTTTTTCAAGCTAATCGCAGAGCCTTTAACACAGCGCTTGATTGGCTCGGGCGTCAAAGAACGTAAGTGCAGTCTAAGAATAGCCGGCCACTTAGCGATGCGGAACGGAATAGGTGGCGCTGTGGCCCAGCAGTACAGATGCTAGAGAGGCGTAAATGGTGTGATTGGGGGTTATGCAATTTTCCAAACACTCTTTCAATTTCTCCGGCGCCCATCCCCTTGTAAATAATGAAACGGGCCCTAAACTTATTACTTTAAAAAGCTAATCTTAGCCTGTCGAACCGAACTGAGTCCACTGAACACCCATTTCGTGTCATCCTTTGTCCGTACAGCAATTGACAAAAGAACTTAGGTTTCACTCCAACAACCGCAACGCTGTAATAAGGATCCTCTGTGCCGAACTCTGAAAACCCCATTGTTTCGGCAAGTAACCTGCCCGTTCGACAGGTTAATGTACGTAGCCCGCATTTCGGCACGAATTAATTGCGCACACCGGGCGTTTCGGCAGATATCCCTGCCGTTCGGCAGGGTCATCTATCTGCCGAAAGACCCGGGCGTTTCTGCATAAACCCAGTGTTTTCGGCGCAGGCAGGTTCACCTACTTAATAGTAATTTTGGGTTGAACAATATTTCTCGGGCTGCCTGCACGGTCCCATGTGCGGCTGCGTTTAAATTATTCTTATCATAATCTTTGTTCAGGTGAACTGCTGGAGCAACATGCTTTAAACACCATTACTTCGCGCATGCGTTAGATTTATAGTGAGATTGATGGCGCTATTAATAATCTGTATACTTTCCGTGATTTATCTAATATTCTAGAGGACTTTTGCATTTTTGTACATGCACTACTCAAAGTTGCGATTATTTTGTTTCTCGCAATCGATGGTGTTATGACTCTTATTGATGTCAAGGTCAGAAATACATTTCAACACAAATAAATGAGCCCTTGTGCACAAATGATCTAAATTTCATAATATACACAGATTTATTTGATTTTTGATGTCTGCCGCTAATGTCTTCATTTAGGACCACAAACTGAATCTCTTTATGATTCCAAAACTCGGTCTGGCTAAAAGACGACAGCAGCCAGTTCAGCTATCAAGCTCCGGTAGCATCCAAAATATTATAAATCCTGGCACTAGGTAAACACAAATCTAACATTATTGTAGATTACAACTAGCTATAACTATCCTGTAGAGCTCCTGGTTACAACTGCTGGCCTGCAGTCCTTCCAGTGACAAGTATATAACTACTCACAGCTAGATTCCCCTATCCTAATAATAATCATTACAGCATCATCATGCATAAACATAACCTCGTACTGTCAAATCAGATTTCACATAATTACAATCATCTTCTTACATTCACCTCCCATTTATAACATAAATGGGGAATCCCCATATTAATGCAATCTGTTTTTATCTCAAAGCATAAACAAGTTGACTCTGTTTCTAAATTTACATCTTGGGGAATTCCCATTCACCTCTCAAGTTGTCAACAACAGGTGGGTGCATATCTCAACATAGCACTGGGGCCGAAATTCCACTTCTCTTGCACAGTCTATCTAGTAAATAACACCTGGTCTGATCTCAATATAAGACAAGGGGATTTCCATAATAAACAAAGTGCTTTTCCATGAGAAACCTTTTTCTCAAATAAAATTGAAAATCAAATTAATATTTTTAATCACAAAAATGGAGGTCAGTATAACAATGGTGAAATCGACCGAGTAGAAAAGTTGTTACATTTGTTCCTCTTTCTTAAAAAAAGGGAGAGAGAAAATATGTTGTGATCCGAAATGTTGAGTTTAAACAGCTAAAAAACTCAGTTTTTCTTGTAAATTGAAAAGTTGTTATGCATAGTCGGCGAGTGATTTGTATTGTGACTATAACTTATAAGTCATGAGTTATCTCGATGGAGGTCCTTCTTTACGCCAATGGGGAATGGAGTAGTTCAATTTTTTGGGCTCGCTTCGTTCAAAAAATTCGCATTCACCCTATTTTATGAGATTTTAGAAGTTCAAATTTCCCCTCTCTCCTTAAAAAATGTATATTTCTCCTTCTCCGCTCACAAAATGTTTCGTATTCCCCTTCAACCCCCCAGCTTAAATACTTCTCCCTTAATTTAAAATTGCCTCGTTTTAAGTCAGATCTTTCACAACAGTCTTCATTTACTAAAATATCAGCTGTATGGAAAAGCTAGGCACTTTACACTAAGCCACTTCAGTGATTCCTCAAAAAAGTAAAATACTTGAATTTGGCAGGAATAGCTTAAAAAGTGAAGTATTAGTTTTGTAGAATTCCCATAAGTTATATTTTGCTACTGAAAAAAAGGAAGAGAACAGCATATTCAAAGATCTGAATCTCCATTCAATTATGTGTTGTAGAAAGTGTCCATACAGGCAGTAATGACTAAATATCCTGACTCTCCCTGTTAGGTTGCTTTTAGACTGGCACGTTAGGGTATGTAGGAATAAGTGTATTTGTTCTAGCAGGCAAAAGTCGATTTTTGATATGCTGGTGGCAGCAGGTGGACTCAATATTCCATGGGAATTACCCCTTAGTTAAGCCACAATAAACCACTTTTATGAAGAATATCACTGACGATATGATAGGAATATCTTATTCGTTTACAATGTTGAATAATTGTGTAAAAATGTGGAAGGTGTACAACACTTTTCATATCTGCTTCATTTTCGCGCATTTTTTCCAATATTGATGTAATAATGACGATTATGTCAGAAAAATGCGGTGAGGATCCTTGTCAAACAGCATTCCATGTACTTTTTTGATACACCTGTATGGGCTCGTGAAGTCATTTCCGAATCCGAAGGTTAACGTAATGCCTGGATTTATTCAAAGCAATATGCAGTCGTTACGAGATGTTACAGCAATAGCGTACGTACTGTAATGAAACGCTACGCACAAGCCTCGCATGTTAGAATATCAACAAGAGCAGAAGAACTATAAAGACACAACAATTTACAATATAACACACCTACGCATTACCTTAATAACGATCTATGAACTTACTCTCCAAATTCCCTACCAGATGTAATTTACTGTCCCTGTTATAGCAACGCCCCTTGCGAGTGCCGTTCAGATCCAGACCTCGAGCGCGCATCGCGAGGTCTGGGAAAAGTGTATTCAAAATGGCTTTTCAGTATTTCTTTACCGTACATTGAATAGGCTGCTGGTAAAAAAGTCCCCAGCAACCTATCCCTACCCGTAATATTTAAGCATTTGCCCTCGAAACGGAATTAAAATACCTGAGACTATCCAGAGTCAGAATATTCACACCTAATCACAGATTTTTTACCTCTTCATGTCAAAACAAAAACAACAATAAATTGCTTCCCAATGCCCTAAAATTCTTCCATGCGAAATCAACAAACGCTGATGTCACGGCTGACTACGCTGGTTCCAAGCGTCTCGGGCTTCGCTTCATGGCTCAGACTATGTCAATTGTGAAATGGTTGCAGGGAACCAGCGTAACGTCTAACTTCCTGACCTTGCGAGACCGGTCAGCTGACGGGAATTTCTAGTGCAATACGGTTGTACATAGGAAGACTTTCTTTAACCAGAAAAACAGATAGAGACATAATTTGCTATTGGTGCTGTGGAATAAAATTTAGATAAAGGTTCAATGCAGCTGTAGGGATACGAAATAGTGAGTAAATTTACACTAAAAGTTTCGTTAAGTAGATCATTGCTCACCCTCGGGCTTCGCCCTTCGCTGGCGTAGTTTTCCGAGGTGAGCAGTTGATCACTAGTCCTTGCTATTTGTTTTTAATATAATACATGTAGACACTGAAGAGGGCGTAAATCGAAACTTACCAAAATGCAGACGATGGCGTCCAAGAAATCTAAATTTTAGTCGTCGCCATTGGTTTAAACACGTAATAGCGAAATCCTGACATAAAAATCTTATTTTTTTATATGTTGTCAAGGAATATTTTCTTATTTCAAAACCGTTGGAGCTTAAGAATCAATTCCACTGTAAGGGTTTATTTTTTATAAATATTTATATATGAATAACAGACGAGGACGAGGTCGTGTATGGGTCAAGGGAACACAGTGACTGGCCCACATCCACATTAAAGCGACCAAATCCGTTTCGTCGTTTGCATTCTATTATATTCTATGCTATTTATAATCTACAAAATCAGTGTTATGTGCACTTAATTGGCCTTTTGTTATTTATCTTTTTTGGCGTTATGTGGACCTTTCCCCTGGCACATAACGCCTTCTTTGCATTTGCAGTTTATTCCGTTTAGGATAACATGCTGATAACAAAGGATATGAATATTAATGAATGCTAATTTATGCAAATTTACACAAATTTCGAGATTTTGTACGATGGAATGTCACTAAGATGATTTGCTATAGACAGCACATAGTACATCCCAGAAATATGTATCTAGTCCACATATGTTGTGCCGAATAACCCGGCCTGCCGAAATACCCCAGGGGGTGCGAATTTACCTACTTTCGGCAGTGCCGAAGTACCCGGGCATTCGGCAGAGTAGAAGGGGTAGTGGAAAAAACGTGCTGTTGATGTGAAGAGCACGTGTGTACGCATTTTTCGTGATTTTATGTACAATTCTACAATGAAAATCATTAAAAATCAGGCTTTTGGCATTTAGGAACAAGCATTTATGTAATAGTAGACGTAAATACGATGTTGTAACGCCAAAAACACCCACATAGTTTAGCAAGGTAGCCGAATTCGGAAACAATGTATACGTTTTTATATGCATTGATATACATATGGCTCCCATTGTAAATGTTCCCTTTATTGATAAGGCCGGTTGCAACACGGGTTAGGTTTAGGGTTGGGGTTATAGGGCCTATAGGACCTAGGGTTAAGATTAGGGTTAAGAATTGGGTTAGGCTTTGGTTATAGGCCCGGTGTGTGCATGAGTACAAATATTGGTATTTTCTACCCCGGTTTTCTACTTGAAAAACAAGGGGTTATATGCTTTTATTTTTTTCTGATGGGGGAGGGGGGAGGGCAAAGTAAAATTTATTATTCAGTAAACCAATCACCTATCTGCATACAAGCAGTGAGGGGGCCTCATCATAATGAATGTACCTATTGTCGTGTTGGGATGGCCAACGGGATGGCCGATGGGTGTACGGGTTCTATGCAATAGGGCCTATATGTACCTTTAATTGGGGGGGTTATGCAATTTTCCAAACACAACCAATCGTTCAATTCCTGCGGCCCCTCCTTCTTTTAAATAATGAACGGGGCCCTAAAAATTATTAGTTTAAAGCTAATCTCGCCTGTTTCGTACGACGGAGTCCAACTGAACACCTATTCGCATCAATTATCAGTATCAGTATCAATTTATTCACCAAGTAAATACATAGAATAATAATTCATAAGATGGTAGGATGGCCATATTAGCAAAGGCTCGATAAGTTGACCACCCTGATATTACAAAAAATTATTTTAGCAGTGCAGAAACGAACACAAAAACTAGTCCATACTATCAGGACCTATAGTGCAAACGAACCGGACAAAGACATTGGACAGCTCATGTTTGTTTTGCAGTATCATCTTAATACAAGCAAGACATGAGACTGGATAATTATTGATAAGACTTAAAATATTACTAGTATAATAGATGTTTCTTAAATATAGGATTTTTTACAATTTCTAATATGATCATGGTAATGGCAATTCCAAAGATATGGCCTGTCTTCTAATAGGGTACTAGCTAAGTCAGTCCTTAAAGTTAAAAGGACGTAAATATGGAAACCTAGTTCCATATCCAGGAAATGTATTTGTTCGATGGAAAAAGTCTATAAAATTCGAAGGGGAATTGTTATTAGAACTGTACATAAAAGAGCCTTATACAGTTTTATTGAATATCGTAGATTGTAAGCGTTTTCAACTGTTTGAACAATGGCAAAGTGTGAACATAACCATTATGATTTGTACAAAGTCTAATAATTTTCCTTTTGTTTGATGTGAATACTACCTACTTAAATTACAGTTGGTTTGAATCACCCCCATGCGATATTACAATAATAGAGATAAATGCAAAACAATTGTTCTATATAATGAGAATAAAATTGTCACCTGACTAGAGTGTGTTTTCATTCAATCTGAACATGATGCCAGTATATTTAGATATCAATGCCCGACATAAGTGGTAGGAAATTTCCAGTCAATATGTTGGTCGATAAAAACCCAAGGAATTTCGAGTGAGTTACTTGGGTTAATTGTAAATTGTCAATCATAACCTGGGTCCGGGATAAGTTCTTGCTACTATACACTTATTTTTAAACCATAATGTAGTTAGTTTTACTGATATTGAGTGATATTGTTAGGCATTTAAACCAAGCAGATATGAGCTTGAGTTCACACATTGCGCGAAATTTTTGCAGTTGGTCAACAGTAGGATCCTGAAATCACTATGTTTCGTATCATCTGCATAACATAAAATGAAGACTTGTACAACAGAAAACAATATCATTCAGGTAAATATAAATAGCAGGGCCCGAGGTTGATCCTTGATGAACACAACAATTGATGACATTTAAGTTTGAAACATTGTTATTGAAGGATCATACTGATTCTATTTGTTTTAGATAACGCTTGAACCACTCGATGGCTGTACCACGGACACCGTATGACAAAGTTTGTCCCAATAAATAGAATGGTCTATTGTGTCGAAAGCCTTCGAGAGGTCCAAGAATATCCCTAACGTGAATTGTTTATTATCGAGACAGTGACAATGGTCGTTATAGCTTCACGAAACATCCATGTATGTTGAGAAATTTTTCCTAAACCATATTGTCGATGGTGTAAAAGGTTATATTTGGTAATAAAATCATAAAGTCTATTCTGCTGATGCGTTCAAATTTTGGAGAATGCTGGTAGTATTGAGATTGGCCGATAATTTAGAAAGCTCGTTCGGAATTGCCACTTTTAATATCGGGTATACCTTGGCAGTCTTTAATTTGTTCAGGAAAAATCGCAGTAATTGACTGATAACGTGAAAATAAATACTAATGAAGGTGCAATACGATCAATGACTTTATTGATGATCCCAGGCTTAGACCGTCATGACCAGGACCTGGACTGAGAATTTATTAACTTACATGTTGTCATAATTTCATTGTCATCAGTTGGGACAAGAATAATGAGTTGACCGGTGATTTGATATGAGATACATATTTATGAAAATTGGCATTTGTGGTAGGGATTTTGCTAGCAGATCAACGCCAATGTTGGTAAAATAATCATTAAAAGCATTGGAAATAATATTAGGACAATGTGTTGGAATTATTACTGTTGAAATACTTGAGAAATGTGTTATTATTTTTAATTTTTTTAATTTTTTTAATTTTTTTATTTTTTTTCTATTTCAGATTATTTTTATGTTCATGATTTTGTCAGCAAAGTACTGTTTTTGTCATTTCTAATCAGTGTTGTTAAAGTGTTTCGATAACGCGTGATCTTGGCATTATGATTTCAGTGTCGGAGATGAGATATATTTACTGTATCTTTTGGTTTTGTTTTTGCGATTTACAGATTTACTATACGTTTTGTGAGCCATGGTTTGCGTGGATTGTTGTAACTTATACGTTTGGTTTTAAATGGAAAGCATCTGTCATAAATATACCAATTTAGAGGTATCCAAATAGTTTATAAGCTGCATCAGGATCATCTTCACTTGTTACAAATCCCCAATCATTTAATTGAATGCTCTTTCTAATAACCGATATATTTTCATCACTAAAGACGGAAGCGTTGTACTTGGTATTGTGTGTTTGTTTTCGAGAGCATTTTGTAAAACTACAAATTATAGAGTGGTCTGGTTATGTCCTTGATCATTTGCAGAATTTATTTTATGAGTGAGTACATTGGTTGAAAATATTATCAAATACTGCGAGTAGGGCGTGATCCTGGTTGGCCTAGTCAATAAGTGGGATCATATTATGCATAAATAAAACATTTAAGAATTCATTAATATGATTTATCGGTATATGCATTTAAAAGAGTTAAATTAAAGTCCCAGATATGTAGCATTTCTTTCGTTATTTTTTCTTGGAAATTTTTGTCAAACAGTTATTGAGATCGGTAGTAAATGTACAAACAAATCGGACCTATGCGCCCTATATATGTTACCAACTACAATATTTTATTAGCATTCCCTGTTTGATTTATTTCCACAAACCGATCGGAATGATCCAACGCACATTACATGTAGCATCTGAATTAAGTTGAGATCATCCCTTAACTTAAACGATAATGAGTTATGAATGTACAATGCAACCCTCCACTTTTTCGATCTTTAACTATCTTACGAGGAGATTAACCATTTTATAATTTCTTTTCTATAGAGATAGTTGTGACTGCTCCTCAGTAAACCAGTTTCTACATTGCAATGACATAAACGTATGGTTCAAATTATCAAGAAAAAAATCAATGCAAACCGATTCTTATTAAAACTGCGTGCTTTATCTGGTATGATTGAAAACCACTATCAGAAAATTTAGTGCTGCACTTTGAAGAATCAAATATATAAGAGCATTTATTATTACAAGAGGACTGAGAATTCATATTGTAATTACCAAAAGCTTGGATGTAAACATATCATAGAAAGGAATTGATTTCAAGTTTAACATGTATTATCTCAATGGAATTGTCAAGCATGTAATTTCAAAGTTAAAATCATCATCGTCTAAGTAATGATTAAAAGGGAATAAGTCCCATGTACATTGGAAGCAAAACAGCATAATTCTGATTGTATTTCGGTATAAAAACACATTAATATGATAATATTGATTACAGGCTTTTACACAGTATCTTATTCTGATGATGAAGAATATCTTTGAGACACTTGTTTACATGTTACCATGTTTAGGCCAACTCACACATTAAAACATACAAATACCATTAAAAAAAATAGAATATTTAACCAGGTAGCAATAGAAATTACGTAATTATAATTACAATCGATACCGTGGAGGTTATAGGCTTGGGAAACTACCCATCAGAATTTTGAAAAGTAGAAGCTCTACTAATTCATTTTAGAAAACAAATAAACAAACATAATTAATTGAGTGAGTCGTGAGATAGAAATTATGTGGGATATGCGACAACCTTTGTTCAATCAGCATGCAATGTGTAGCGAGAATTATGAAAACGGGAAAACCCATAATAGTAAATGTATGGGAGTATGACCAATTTTGGAGAAAAAAAATAAAAGAAAAAGTAATGCAAAATGGCATGAAATATGGAAGACGTCATCGACAAAGCTAAAGTATAAGGCCGTTGGTAAGAAAAAAAACAATATGATTAACTGCATGATGAACAGAGGTCTTCGTTATTAAAATGTGTTGAAGGAAAATATAACAACAGCATAACATAACAGCATCGTCCAGGGTGGAGGTGGTGCATGGGTAGGTGAATTACTGATTGCCCGCCCTTCCTTAATTTGGTAACGGGAGAAAAGTCAAAACAAAGTATTCACCGGAGGGTGTCCCGAATAAATCCCACAATGCATAGCAACGCGCCCACACTATACGGCACCAAACACACGTCAGCACTCAGGGATAAAAGTGCACCAAAAGTTTAAGAACTTCAGAATCATAATTGGGCTAAGCACTAACGCGTTGTGGGCCAAAAGAGTGACAAAGACCCGGGTCTCTATGTATAATAGGAATTCTATAAGACCACATGATCGTATGAGGCGAAAATACCCCAAACAAACTTGGTGCAATTGTGGGATTCATTCCCTCCAAACAACCACCCCTAGTAATTCACTGACACTAACCTCCCCATGCGAGTGACCACGATTAATTAAACCACTCGATCAGAAAATCAATTAAACAATATATAATAGAACTATCAACAACCAATAATCGAATAACATTAATCGTGCGATCAAATGATATTAAGACAACCGAGCACAGGATAATTTTGAACAAACAAGTGAATAGATAATAGCACATGGAAAGAGTATCACAATCTTGAGGATCTTTTTTTTAATGCCATCTCATACAGCAGGAAAAAAAAAATTGCTCACATGTGGAACTCTTGCCAGTAGGGTAATGACTAGTACCTTATAATGATGTTAAGTAACAGGACAAATTGTATTGTTGAACCACACAAAAAGAGTAGTTAATTTTGCAATAAGAAAAAAACATTAAACATAAAGCCAACATCACAGAATTTTACATTATCATAATAAAAGTAAAAAAAATAAAAAAAATAAATAATGTCCAAAGTTCATGAGAGATTTGATACACCTCGTGATGGAAAAAGTCCTAATCTGAGTTTGCCAGTCAGGTCGGAGGAAATTAAAAGTACGCTTCGTGATCCCAGCACGTTTCAATTTTTTAACAACGTATACAATGAATATCCCAAAAAAGATAATCCGTAAACCCAGTGCAGCGTAATGATGTCACGAGCGAACCAGCTGCCCCGCACCGCCCCATATAGGCCACTATGTCGTAATTTCTGACCGTTTTTGACAGAACACAAAACACATAACTAATTAAACCAGAGCAATCAGACTTGCACGCGAGACTAAGCAAACGCACTAATAACCTAACCTGGGCTACCGGTTTTCAGATGACACGAAAATCTGAATACCATTGAGGTAAAACAGGGGACGAGGCGTGGATCACGAACTGTCACTTTAATACACTGGTCAAAGTAGATGTAAAATATGTTAATATAATATTACAACAGACCAAAGAAACGTCAAATGTCATAATTGATACTCTTGCGATTAAACAGGCAGATGACAAAATAGTTTCATATAAGTAGCAGTCCTGAAGCAATCAAATGGTAACTTTGATACTTAAGCCAAGATTGGTTCCATAATGTTTGATACAATCACCAAGTTTGAGTTCCATGATATCACATAATGTAAATTTAAGTTGGCATTTGGACAGAGAACTGAGCACTTGCAACAGCCGTAGCAACTTAGTACTATTTATGAAACGTTATTACGGTTTCCAAACTTGGACCATCGCAAAGATCATGTACTTGGGTTCAGTCTCCGTATTTTTTTGCGTTCTTACACATACCCTCAGCCTCAAGTCGATTTCCTTTGTTGCAACCGTTTTCTTTCCCTCTAGCTGCATAGGACCGTTGGCAAGTGTGTACAGCAGAATCACGGTTCCTCCCAAGTAAATTTTGGAACGATTAATTTCCTGAAGTATTGCGTCTCTGTCCCTCATTCTAACAAACTTTGACGAGACTGACGAGGGCCACTCGAGCTGTCTCTTGTAGGCAGGCGATGTGCGTTGGCAAACAATATAGAGTCCGAAGCAAGAGACTGGTCTTTTTCAAAATATCACGTCCCGTCTTGTTCCGTGTCGTCCTCCTTAGGCTTCTTCTATCCGGCATATTAAAGAGTAATAACATTGGTCTTTTACTATAAAGCTCAGCTTCTAAGCGGGCATTATCAAGAGCCTTAATTTTCTCATTTTTAGTTCGTCTTTGAGTCTTGGTATCGGATATCTTCATTCAACCATCATTTCTTCATCTAAGTACTTCTGACTACGTTCTAAGCTGTCTATATCAGTTTTGATAGACTTTCTTCCTCTTAACAACTACATATTTGGGAGATATTCCATCAAACCTTTGTTTCATGTCCATATCAAGCTTAACAAGTAGCGTGTAAGTGAGTTCAGGTCACTGCGCCCGCCATTACTGGCGTGTTAGAGTAGCACGGGTTAATACACGGTATAGTAAGATACCGGGGAGTTTAAAAAACATTATAAAACGTGTATAAAAGCACCGTTAAAGTCCACTTCCAGCCCATTTTACGTCCAGATATTAACCAGGGATATTTCTCAGGATAATACCGCAAAATCAAGCACAGATTAGCAGTGGTCACGATAAAAAATGAAGTTTCCCACGCTATTACAAACACGTCCTCACTGTACGACGTCCATACTCACCCATACACACCCTTTAACGGTGTCCTGTACAGCCAACTTACTCGAACTTAGTTCATCCCAACCCGCATGCTCTAATAGGATCTCTCCTGTGCCGAACTACTGGGATGACCCCTTGTTTCGGCAAGTAACCTGCCGTTCGACAGGGTTATGACGTACCCCGCCTTTTTCGCATGAATAATTGCGACGGCAAGGTCATCTGGCCGAAAAGACGGGTGGTTTTCGGCATAGCCCGGTATTTCGCGCATCACATATACCATATTACTTTATTTTTTACTAATGCATTCACTGCTGTATTTAATTTATGGTGTGATTAGAGCAAAATATGGTAAAAAGAGATCTTTTACAAAGAACCCTCAGTTGAAGTTTGAGTCCCATAGGTACCCCTAAGTGAGAGATACCAAAGTGTATTCTCGATCATTTAATATTACTTCGTTTCCCCCCCCTCGAAATGTTCTACAGTTTCTGCGGAGGATATATTTCGTTCCTCGAGTTTTACTTCCATCGCAGTTAACCCGTGTGTGACATGTGACCCTCAGCCTTGTTCTGTGCTCAGGACAAGCAATTCCCTTTGGTCAAATTTGGTTGGTCTAGGGCATTTCAAAGCAAATTGCCTTTGACCTGTGACGACCTGTGACCTGTGGGGTTCACTTTGAAAGTTCACTTACAACCCTCCACTGTTCGTTCCCCACCCATATGCAAATAGCACTCCAAACGTCAAAATTTAAATGTATTCATAATTAGTTAAAATAGACTTGACAGTTGAACCTATGCATTTATGTTTACAAAACGTTGTTTTCATGAAGGCCAGCCTAGCAAGCTAGGCCAATCTCCACGCATCAGAACAAAATGGCAAAGTGATGATATTCACAGGAGAGTTCAATAACAATCATAAAGGTTACATAACATTATCTTAGTAAGGCAATTAAAGTTCATAGTGGCCGGTCATATGATTATAGTTGACCAGGAGGTGCTTCTTCCTGTGTCTACAAGTGTTTAATAGCTCATTTCTTTGTTCAGTGAAAGAAGGTGGGGGTTGAATAAAATAAAGTATTTCTCTTCTAGACAAAGTCTGCATAGTTTGCTGGTAGTTGATAAGCCTTGGGCCCTCTACTAAGTAAGTTCCACTCGACTGAATAAGATTTGTTTTCTTGTCCTTTAATTCCAATATGCTCACGTAAAATTAATGCTGTTGCGTGCCTTTTCACTATTGTTGAAGCTGGTCATAGATTGTAAAGCGTGGTAGAAAGTTTGCTGTTAGTCCGATATTAGGTTTCCCTATGTGAATTCAAATGGCAAGTTATGGTTGCTTGGTACAATAGTGACCGGTTTGCTAAACAGTTGCCTGGATGGGATACATATCAAGTTTCACTTTACAATTACAAAGTTTTACTTCGGCTTTCTAGGTTCTCTCTGCCGTTGCGCCAAATGATTTTGTTTGTGTGCTGTTTCAATCATTTGTTTCCATTTGCATAAATAATAAACTTTAAATTTGACAATATTTCTGTTCAAGAGTTTGTGCAATTTGGGTCCCGGGTGGAAAGTACTTATCCAGCAAGTTGAAGATTTTTTCTTTCCATGTGTGTTGATACGTTTCACTGAATGGTGGGATAAACCAAGTGACGTTTCTTGAACGCTGCCGTTGTACTGTCAGTATTTGTGGGGTTTATTTTTGCTCTCGTGAATTCAAGTGTCTCACTATAACCGGATTTTTTTTTTTCAATGCTTCTTGATATGGGGGGAGTTGCTGATCGAAGGCTTATTCGTTTGAAGAATTTTGCGTGAGACGTTTTGTTTGTCTGTCCGCACATAAAACTTCATCACAACTGGTTGCCGAGATGGTTGAAAGAGCGCGTCATATTTTTTGGATACAGTTGAGATTAAGATTTTGAGAATTCGGCATGTGTTCCTGACGTTCGAGAGAACTTTTTCTGACCTCAGGTGGTTAGAAATATATGCGGATTGATAATTGGGCAATCCAGGATGGTTCTCAGCTATCGGAGCGGAAAACACTTCAATCAACTTTCCGTTTGTGAGTGGTGGTGTTTTGTGTTAACAACGTTGCGCTCTGAGTCAATCCTATAAATTGAGTTTTCAAAAGTACCTCCTAAATAATCATAGATTATTCGCGATATAATTTGACTAGCGAGATGTATATTTTGTGTCGGTGTCACTCTGCTCAATTCTGAACACACACTGTCTCATCTATAGAGGGTGATTTTAACGTTTTACACTACTACGTTTCCATTGCAAATAAGCCTGGCTAATTGCAATTTTAACACAGAGAAGTACCTCTTGGTCAACTATAACTAATCAATATGACTGCCACTATGAACTTTAATGGCCTACTTATATGTAACCGTTATGACTATTTATTGAACTCTCTGTGAATATCATCACTTTGCATTTTGTTCTGATGAGTGGAGGTTGGCCTAGCTTGCTAGGATGGCCTTCATGAAACAACGTTGTAAACAACAATGCGTTAGTCAACCGTCAATTCTATTTTAAATAATTATTTGCAGCTCTCTTCTGGTTGAGCACTTTACTGTGGATGATTTAACTTAATTGGATTTAATTGTATCCATATGTATCCTACGTACTCATGGCTAACGCAATACCACACACGTACATAGGCATACATGCCAAAGGGAAACACTCGTGCGATCATTCCCACACACACACTCGCGTACTCACACCCGCAGGTTCTCATAAAGTTGCAATATTTTTTTAAGACCCAATCTTAAAACGTATTTCTATTTGAACGCCTCAGTAATCATATTAGAGTAGGTAAATGATTACATAATGAGTCCCCACTACCCAGGTGAAGATATGACATTCCTTGAATTTCATTCATGTTGCAAGATTTTTTTTTTCAGAAACGATCCAAAACTTCAATGTTTATGGTACATGTTATTGAATTGGTAACGGGCAGAATTGGCTGGGTCGAATTGGTTATGGGCTTAAAGCAATTACAGCACATTTTTGAAGAGCGCCTCCAATATTCACAATTTGATATTTTTGCACAGTTATGTTGGTAATTGTCTAGGAAACTACACCTGCAAACGATAATGCTCAAAAATGCGTATTTATCATAAAATAAGCGATTTTGTAATTAGAATTGGGATCCCAGATTGTACTTAACGGCAACATAGTGCAGTTAGTGTCCACTGTAAACGGGCCTTGACCTTTTGCCCACCCAACCAAATCATTGTGACATGAATCCATTCATAAGTTTGACCTTATGTAAATGATTCCCACTTCACAGGGCACCATCCAATCACTGATCAATGACATGCTATGGATGAGCGATTACCCACACATTGTGTGCATGAACATTGGCGAGTAGGCCTGTTTTTACCATAGAAATGGTCGTTTCGGATATTTTAAGCACCATATGTCAACCAAATTACACCACCTTATAGAAAATAAGATTATCTTGGTTGTCAGCTTCTACGAAGAGTACAGGTCTTAATGTTTGTCCACGGCGCCCTCTTGAATCTGCCCAGCAATCACTGGTGATTTTTGCCATAGAGTTAGCATTATACCCTACCCAAATACCACTCTTTATAAACTAACCATTTCGGATTTTTCTGAATGTTCTATCATAATGAAATTCACATATGTTATTGAAGATAATATATTCTACAATTAGAGCTTCTACCAAGAAAATCCCTTGACCACTTTTCTCGCAACGACGTGAGTTTTCTCATGTCCTATGCGTTAAGCACAGAGTACGCATGACAGGTCATGGGCCTATTGAATGCACTGTGTGCACAGTGAATAGGGAAAATGGGCAGTAACTGCAAGATGAAGCTGGAAATACTAAGTTTATATGTCCGTCCATGATGAAATAGTGCCACCTCAAGAGAATAACATCTAACTTGACTTGCCTGAACCAATAAACAACTAATGGATGAGCGTAGACACGTACATCACGGTACATGGCTCTATTTCCCAGCTATTTCATATTGGGAAGGCCGTTTCCAGCAGCCGTTGAATTATTATCGGAGATCTCCGATATTAATTACTCTAATTACAAAATTCCTTCGTTTGTGACACATAGACATTTTTTAGCTTAACCATTCACAGGTATTGTTTACTAGCCAGTTACCAATGCAACGGTGTAAAAATCTCAATTTTTTGAAAAAATTGGGGGCGCTCTTCAAAAAAATGTGCTATTATTGCTTTAACTTAACTGGGTAGGC